>AYEL01088115.1:0-66289 GCA_000484575.1 Olivierus martensii
TTTTTTTAACTGAACAATTTTTAATTATAATTTATTTATGTGTAAAATTGTAATGTCTATGAATTCGAGATCGCGGATGATCTGACATCGCGGGCCGCATTTGGCTCGCGAACCACTGATCTAGAAGTTTGGGTTGGATGTTGATGAATCAGACATCAGGACATTTGTTTATATATATAAATATATATTTGATTAAAATCAGTTAAACGATACGACCTGTAGAAGAGTTCACGATAAAAATACGCCGTACTTTTTCGTTTTGGTCCTACTGGGCTGCATTTTTCAGAAAGCCTTAAATATTGCAACATTTACATTCCAAATTTGTTTCAAATCGATTGAACGATGTAACTTATAGAGACATTTCTAGAAAAGAAAAATCATTCAATTCACCCAACTTCACCTTTTAATTTCAACCCAACTGGACCAAAATATTCGGGAAATTTTAATTGCGATTTTAATTGAGTCTATATTTAAAATTTGATAAAAAGCAATTAAACAAACCTATTTATGGGAAACGGCCTCATTTTCTCCCTTTATTTTGACCAAAATGTGTTGAAATTTTCAGGGGTCCTCAAATAATTTACGAAATACCTTTATATCTCAAATTTAATCAACCTCATTTTCTCTTTTTATTTTGACCAAAATGTGCTGAAATTTTCAGGGGTCCTCAAATAATTTACGAAATACCTTTATATCTCAAATTTAATCGATAATAATTGAAAGATGCGATCTGTAGAAGTGTATAAAGAGGAAGAGGAGGAGAAGAAAAACGACGTTTTATTGTCGATTTTGCAATTTTTAAACTGTTCTGGTTCTTTTATTAATTGAATTTGAAGCTGAAAATTTGGTAGTCGGTGTCCTATTGAAGAAAAACGACGTTTTATTGTCGATTTTTGCAATTTTTAAACAGTTCTGGTTCTTTTATTAATTGAATTTGAAGCTGAAAATTTGGTAGTCGGTGTCCTATTAAATACTTTTCTCGAATATAATTCTCAGATTAATAATATTTAACTTAAGACCAAAGTTATACGAGTTGAATTTTGGCCGTTCTGTAATAACTCCGATAATAAGAGTCGATCAGTGATTTCTATACTTATACTACTTGGCGTTATAATCTTTTCCGTTTAATTCCGTGCCTTTTTATAATCTATATAAATATTTTATCAGAAAAATAAAAAGATAATAAAAATTGATTCAAAAATAAAATTATTAATTTAACCATACCGTAGACGACTATTAACGAGATTATGATATTTTATAAATATAAAATATAATTATATAAGAATACTCACTGGTGTCCGGATTCTGAGAAAAACAATATTTTTTAATGACATACCAGACAGCAATTAAAGGAACAGTCAATATCAAACCCATTATAAAAATTAAAGAGTTGCAGAAAGTGAACTTTCTACATAAAAATCAGATAAATAATATCTATTATATGAAGTCACATGAATCTATTATATCATAAAAGCTTTGTATTATATCTGAAGGTTTTCTAATCTATTGATTATATTCAATAGGTATTTGGAGAAGTTTGTATTCTTTTCATTTATAATTATTGTCGTATAAGAGGAAAAACAAACAATACACCTTTATTATCGATAAATGAATGTTTTCTTCTAAAATATTTATTTAAGAAGTATTTTAGTATTATTTTGCAATACACATTATTTATCAGTTTGAAAATATCATCCTTTGATCGATGAAACACTATGGGAATCGATAAACTTTTTATATTATTAATTGGGTCATTTTTTTATCGATATGAGCTTGAATTAAATCTATATATTTATTCTCATTCATCTACAAAGATTTAATTGTAATAGTCGTTTATAATCCCGCTTCACACAATTTTCTTCGTATAAAAAATTAAACAGAAATTCGTATAGAAGACTCAATCATAGCACGTATATCATTAGTAGATTGTTTGGAGTTTAATTCTACGTAAAAAAAAAGTTTTTCTAACTCTATAATAATGATGGTAGTAAAAATTAAGTTACAATATTTAAAGACACAAGTGAAATTTAAAATAGAAGCTAGCTAAAAAACTATGGTAAATATTTTATTTTGAACTGATAAAATTTATAATATATAAAGATGCTACATTTTTTAATGAATTATAATTGATTAGTGTCGAAACAAATCATAGCAAAATCACTTCATTTTTACTTTATCGAATGAATAAAAGGATGAGCAAACAGAGATACAGTACTAGAAAAGTTCATTTTCAGATATCGATAGATATACAGGGTTTCCAAAAGTGGGTGGACATTAAATATGATTTTATAATGTAAGAATATGACAAATAAATTTAATGATTTTTGCGGTATGTCTGGATTATTTGAGCGATACTTTCTAATCAAATTGAAATACTTTAAACACATAAAACTCACATTTCCAGTATTAATCTTATGATCTTGCTGGAAATGTTGTTTCGATGGGGTTATATTAAACGTCTTGATAATATATAAAGGTCCTACATTTTTTAATGAATTATAATTGATTAGTGTCGAAACAAATTATAGCAAAATCACTTCATTTTTACTTTATCGAATGAATAAAAGGATGAGCAAACAGAGATACAGTACTAGAAAAGTTCATTTTCAGATATCGATAGATATACAGGGTTTCCAAAAGTGGGTGGACATTAAATATGATTTTATAATGTAAGAATATGACAAATAAATTTAATGATTTTTGCGGTATGTCTGGATTATTTGAGCGATACTTTCTAATGAAATTGAAATACTTTAAACACATAAAACTCACATTTCTCAGTATTAATCTTATGATCTTGCTGGAAATGTTGTTTCGATGGGGTTATATTAAACGTCTCCTACCACTTCTTATGCACTGCTTCTATATTTTCGTTTTTTCAATATGTCCGCAGGAGGTCACTTCCTCTATTCCTCAATCGAATTACCAGCCATGACATCTCAGCAGCTAAAAAAGGGAAGGGCACTTGCTTTTCAATGGCGCAGCTAGGGAGGTGCAAGAAAGCAAATGTGCCCCTATTTTCAATATGTCCGCAGGAGGTCACTTCCTCTATCCCTCAATCGAATTACCAGCCATGGCATCTCAGCAGCTAAAAAAGAGAAGGGCACTTGCTTTTCAATGGCGCAGCTAGGGAGGTGCAAGAAAGCAAATGTGCCCCTGCGACTAATATCCGTTTGTTTAGTATTTCATGTGATTATTATTTATATAAATAGATTCGACTGGTATAAACTAATCATAATCAATGAAACATATAATAACATATAATTTTATGTATTTTTGAGTTGCAAGTAGTAGTGTATATTAAATATCTACTCTACGCCACTTATAAATGTGGGGTCCGCGGAGCGACTGTGGCGTCAGGATATTTATAGCCAAAAACGCGGATGTCTACTCTACGCCACTTATAAACATCCAAAAAATCACAAAATAATAAATAATTATCTGACATATAATAATTAAAAAATAGTGAAAAAAATCATCAAAATTGAAAAATCACTTTTTCCTATGGAAAACATCCAAAAAATCACAAAATAATAAATAATTATCTGACATATTATAATTAAAAAATAGTGAAAAAAATCATCAAAATTGAAAAATCACTTTTTCCTATGGAAAATGAAAAAAAAAATTAAGGGATATAATATTCATCGAGATGTTTATAAATAATGCATTAAAAAAAAAGATGCCCCAGTTTGGGATGTCTTTTTTTTTAAAAGATTAAAAATTATACAGAGATTAAATAGATTCACTTATTATTACAAATATTTGCTAATACTATAAAGCTAACTTAATTCTTTTTTGTATTGCTGTATCTTTAATAAAATCATCTGAAAAATCTCTATTCAAAATAACAAAATATCAAATTGCTTTATCTTTATGTTTAATTATAAAAGCTTCTGTTAATGTTTTATATTTTATAATTTCTTTCCAATCAATAAAATATTTAAAATGTTCAATTGCTTTTTTCCGATAATTTTTGATGTCTAACAATTAATGTCATATCAAGTAAAGTTGCAGATGTGTCTTTAATAAGCATTTCAGTCAATGTTTGATATCGATATATATTTTTCTAATCAATTCTCTAAATTCATAGATAAAAGAAGGTGAAAGAGTTTGATATTGAGAAATAATAGACCAGTTCAATTATTCAGCATTATCTCTAATAAAATCTTCTGAAAGTTTTTGATTTCAATATATTTTTTATGAAAAAATATATCCTCTCTCTTGTAATTAGTATATTAATATACCCCTTGAAATTATTCAGAAATTTTTGAAGATTTCCATTGAATTTTATGAGAAGACTAGTAGTCCTCCCTAAAATATATTTTTATTTTATTCAAAGTTAAAACCTTTAAAGATAAAGATATAGCTAGAATTTTGGGATTTGAAGATACAAAATATCTATAAAATTTTATATTCCATCTAAAAATAAGAAATATTATGATGATTTTAAAGGAGGGAGTAAAACACCCTCTTTAATTGGTCACTTTAGGCCACGAATCATCAATCAATTCCAATCATTTTTATATTATTATACGCGAGTACAATGAGTGAATGCGTGGAGTTTATTAATTAACATAACCAATAAGAGGAACATTAATCAGTCAAAATTTACTTTAATTAGTGCCGAATTAAACATGTAATCTACTAATCATATATCGAACTTATCAAAATTTTAATTAATTACCATATTTAGTTAATGAATGCGATTAAATGCATTCGTTCGGTTTATTTCGCCTTAACAAAATGTTTTCCAAATTAGGCTATTGCAAGAGGCGCTAGTCTATTGCAAGGGGGCGCGCAAGAATTAAAAACATCATTTTTGACAAAAAATAAATTCCAATTGATGTAAAAATAACAAAAATGAATCAGCTAAAACAGCGCTTCTCAAACTATGGGTCGCGACCCATTTGGGGTCGCAAAATTTAAATTCAAATACTTGAATTTCAGTTTATATGTAATTTCACAAATGCCCAATATTTAATGTATGACAACATACGAATTTTCAGTGTAGTTGGTTAATTGTGTTCATCTTAATAAGTGTGTAAATGATTTATGTACCTGTATGTTTTATTTCATATTTAATACCTGGGGTCGCGAAAAATCTCGTAATGAAAAATGGGGTCAAGAATGAAAAAAGTTTGAGAAGCGCTGAGCTAAAGGATATAAATACATATATCCAGAAACTTTCTCGTGTAGAATTTTTGCTAAAATACAAGCCCACCTATCGCATTAAATATTATGTTGTATTAAACATATATTTTATTTTTCCTGTTTTTTATAAGATTTGTTTAATTGTATAAAAATTATTACACCACAATAAATATATATTTTTTATGTATAAGAATTTTATTTATATAAAATATTGCATATTGTTTTGTAGTATTAAATTGTAAGTAGAAAGTATTTATAAAATTAGTCTGTTATGAAAATGAGGGGGCGTACCAATTTTTTTATGAAAAAAGGGGAGCGCAGATACAGAAAGTTTGAAAACCACTGCCTTAACAGATTAAGAAATTATACTTTTCCTAATTCCGAGTTGCGTTCGTTTCATAATTATGATGACACTGATTAACTGTCCAAACAAATTTTGGTGAATTGTCCTACTTGCATAAATGATGACAGCCATGCTTAGATGCATTTTCTTTTTCCATTGCACAAAGGAAATGCTGAAAATAGATTTTAACGAGATTTCTGAACGGTTTAAAAAAACTCTTCAATTTGTGTCCTCCATTGTTAAGAAACATAATAAAATTTGTTATAACTGAATAAATATTAAATTCTTGTAACCCAAACACACGTAATATATATATGGAAAGAGCTAATCTCTTAGGAAAGTATGGATTTTTTCATTTAGCTGAGCTTTTATGGAATTCGCTTTTTATTATATCTCTTGTGTTATTTCAGATAGAGTTCATGTTATTTCAACTAAAATAAATTTCAGCATTTTTCAGACTTCAACACAAATTTTCCAAGGAATAAAAGAGCATTTATTCTCTTTATATTTTGCTGCACTTTATCTCATTTAAAAACTGGAATTTTCTTCTAACAGTTTCCATATTTTGATTTTTTCCCTTCGGAAAATACTACTTATATTTTCTATTCTCTGTTTTCAACTGATATGTGGCAAACGGTGAAGATAGATATCGTGTCTAGAAATTCTCTTCAAATCAAATATAATTACTATTAAAAAAGTATTTCGATGAATTAATATGCGATATGTAGCATATATGTAGTTATTTTATTCTTAATAGTATTTAAGCAGGTAAAAATAAATATCTTATAAATGAGTTTTAAAATTTCAATCGGTCGGCATTTTAAAACAAAATGGCGGCCAATTGAAATTTCTCTTACACAAATTGTAGCTATTTTCAGTTTTTTTTAATCCATTCATTGAAATTTAATGAAAATCATTTATGTGTTATGTACTGGATTGAATTTTCTAGAAAAATTAGACGGATTTTGGCAGTAATCTTATTTTAACTTGGTTTAATGCCAAAATCCAGTATTATCCAAAGTGATTTGACGTAATACTCTATAGTTAAATTAAAAATTTATATATATTAGTTTATTAAAACAAAATTTCTTCATTTTAATAATTAATTATTTAAGTATTGTAATTATTTATCTCTAGGCAGCGAAATAAAAATGTTTTTATATTTATTTTTAAATCATTTTTATCGTTATGAATAGATATTATTATTATTAATTTTCCCAGCGTGATTTGACTTAATTATTATGGTTTGTGGTACAATTTTAAATTAGTTGAAAGTTTATGAGGAATTTTCTATACATTTATTTGCATTAGCATTCTCGCATCTACTAAGATGACGACAGATATTACTACAAAATTCATTGTTTTTAAAGATTATTTATAATATCCTAGAAGAAAGGAGATAAAACGAAGGAAACTATTTTAATGTCTTAAAAGATTATTTTAGGAAGTGAAAATGTGTTCGTATAAGTAATATTCTGTGAATAATCCTCAGAATTGTTGAAGAAAGAATTGATCGACAGATTTCACTTAGTCTGCAGGATTGGAAAATGTCCAACGCTTATACATGAACAGAAGGATCGAAAGTGGAATATAACGGTTGAGTTAAATCACTAAATTAGCACCAAGATTATAAATGTTACGATTTAGTTAATTCTCTATAGTACCAATCAGACTGTACTTAAATGCTCAAACTTTATAACTGCGGAAATTAATAAGTGCCGGATGAAGTAACTAAATCAAGTGGAAATATCAGACATTAGCATTTTTCCAGGAACTGTTTTCAGTGCAAAGCATCATAGGAAAAGTCCATTAAAAGTTAAAATAAAATCCTAGCTTATTATGTTATTAAAATAAGTTGACAGAGTAAACAAAAAGAAAAGTAAATTAAATGGCAAAATAAATCTTTTTGAATTCTTTTTCACTTCTATACATTTATTTGCTTTATCATGAAAGGATTTGTTTTTCGGTACAATAATATTAATACATATATAGAAATAGTATGTTTTTCTCTAAAGATTAACTTCTTAGAGGAAAGAAAATTTTATGTTGGAAAATATACTGATTAATTTTTTTTCTAATGCAGCTAATATTAATATTTAATCCTATTTATTTATCGCATCGCTCACAGAGCTTTAATTTAAAAATAAAAGTGATTCCATTAAAGTCAATAAATAAAATTTTTCTGGTATAATTAAGACTGCAAACGTCTCTTGATTTAGCTAAATCGTTTATACACTAACAAGGTTTTTCTGTACTTCTCCAGTATAGTATCCATATATGTAGTGATACTAATTGATAGTTATTGGTAATCGTGTATTCGGTCATTAAGAATAATCTAACAGAAAAAAATAGAACAAGAAACATTCCAGAATAACCATAAAGTGTATGGAGCTTGATATCAACAAAAATGTCTTAGTGACGGAAATATCAAACTTAATTTTTTCAATCAATGATCATTAAGGATAATCTAACAGAAAAAATAGAACAAGAAACATTCCAGAATAACCATAAAGTGTATGGATCTTGATATCAACAAAAATGTCTTAGTGACGGAAATATCAAACTTAATTTTTTCAATCAATCTCTTTCATTGCTGTATTGCTGTTGTCTTCCAATCAGTTGTGCTTCAAGTAGCAGAGAAGATGGATATGATTTGAAAGACGAGAGTAATTTGTATTCCTCGATAAAATGTTTCTTCATTCCACTTCTTAGTAAATGCGACTAAACATCGGTTCAATTAAATCTACATAACGATTAGATCCAAATTTTTAAATGAGGAAACAGAATCTAGAATTTAAACATTCGAAACCATAAAAGATAGAGAACAAAAAAAGTTTTTTAAATATTTTCTTCCAGAATAAATATATTTTTCTAGATAATCACATCGATACGCAGGATTTTATATACATAGAATATATATTTCGAAAGAATATTGTTAAACTTTCACATACTTTTCTCGCTTTGTATTGTGGAAAAATTTAAAAGCGTAAATTAGGCTTTTAAAAATTTTTCCACAATGGATTTTTATATTTAAAAAATATTTAATTTTTTCGCGAAGATATTTCTAGTGGAACAAGCCAATAAATTTATATCGAAGTATGTTTCCAGTTAAGCTAAAATAATACCTCCGAGTCTTTCGTTCCCAGAATCCGAATTTTCCATCATTTTTTCGCGAAGATATTTCCAGTGGAACAAGCCAATAAATTTATATCGAAGTATGCTTCCAGTTAAGCTAAAATAATACCTCCGAGTCTTTCGTTCCCAGAATCCGAATTTTCCAAGTCTATATTTATAACTGAAGGCAGCGAAAATTTAAATTGGGAGAATTTCAAAAGTCATAAACTTCAATAACTTTTCTAGGTGAACTATTACCTTATATTTTCTAGTGAAATATTTATCTCCTCAGCTTTAAGAGAATCTTTCTCCAGATGGTTTGAGTCATTGAAAACTCATTGAAAAGATTTGAGTCGTTGAAAAATTATTGATCATTGAGCAGTCATTGAAAAAAATTCGATGGAGATTCAAAGAATGGAAGAAACTGAGAGTAATAAAAAAAGAAAAATACTTTCATTCTATTTGTAATGATGATTTATTCTCTCTATAAAATATAAACCAGTAGAAATTATTAACACGAATGAATTATAAAATGCAATGAATACTTTTATTCTATTTGTAATGATGATTTATTTTCTCTATAAAATATAAACCAGTAGAAATTATTAACACGAATGAATTATAAAATGCAATGTATGAACTATTACCTTATATTTTCTAGTGAAATATTTATAAGAATATTTATCTCCTCAGCTTTAAGAGAATCTTTTTCCAGATGATTTGAGTCATCGAAAACTCATTGAAAAGATTTGAGTCGTTGAAAAATTATTGATCATTGAGCAGTCATTGAAAAAAATTCGATGGAGATTCAAAGAATGGAAGAAACTGAGAGTAATAAAAAAAATACTTTTATTCTATTTGTAATGATGATTTATTTTCTCTATAAAATATAAACCAGTAGAAATTATTAACACGAATGAATTATAAAATGCAATGTAACTCTGCTTCAAACTGAGTATTTCTTTTAAACTTTCTTCAAAGTTCCATTTTTTCCATCTAATACTATCACATCACCTAGAAAAGTATATAAAACAGTTCATATTTAATTGATAAATGATGGAATTTATAGAAAAAACTCACCAGTTCTAACAATTGCCGTCGCGCCGTGTGCTCCAACTATACAAGGTATGCCAAACTCCCTGGAAACTACAGCTCCTATCAAAGTATAGAAGTCTTTAAACCTTACTCTATTTTTAGTAAATGCATCAGGATTATCAATTACCGTGAGACAATAATCCACCCAGTTCTGTTACGATTCCGGATAGTAAGGGAAAATATGGAGTCCAACCAACATCTGTGGAATATGTCACCAGGATTTCTCCTGCCTAAATAATAATAAAATTAAAATTTCGATATTATTTGCTATAATTTTTGAAATGATGCGTCACCTGAATGTTTTCGACTTCATCAAATTTCGTTAAAACTCTTGCAGTGGCAGTAACTACCCCGTGACATATTGGATTACCTGTTGAATGTATTATGCAATGTATTAAAACCAATAAAAGCACAAAATTTCTTATTTAAGATTATTTTACCCTTGATGGTCCAGTCGGAATTATTGGATATGCTCGTCTCTGCTTGCCTAATCTACAATGAATACTGAATCATTATAGAAACCATATATATAAATTGAAAATATACGTAGGAAAAATATACGTACAGGTTTCGGAGGTCCACTTGTAATTTCCGGAAATTTGAGATCGTATATGCTCTTATGCAATTTTCGTCTTCTCAGCGCTCTAGATAAAAAGTCTACTTAGAAATACAGTAAAATCTGACTAGGCTGGACTTTGTAAAAGCCGGAATCCTGCTCAACATGGAAAATATTTTTATTCCCGAAAAACTTCCATAGAAATATCAAAAGAAAATATCTGTATAACGCGGAAACTGTCTAATGTGGGGACGGAAAGCATTTTAAAATTTTACTGAATAAAATAATACCTGTATAAGATGGAAAAATAATAATTTTTTCTCAGATAAGTTTTCATTTTAGAATTGAAGGGTTTGGTGCAAAAACCAGTTAAGTCCACTTTTGGTTGAAAATGAGTTAATTGTATGAATCATACAAAAAAACACAGTGATAACTTATGATTCAATTTTGGTTAAATTTTGTTATCATGTTATTTACATCCTCTTTTACAAGTCGTATGTCAAATTTTATATATTTGATGCAAAAATCGGGTAAGTCCAAATACATATTCTTATTCTCGAAATGTGCTTTTTTGTGACTTAACTGGTTCTAGCACCAAACCCTTCAATTGGAATACGAAACTGTCTATTCTAAATTGAAAGTTACTTCAGTTATAATAATTCAACTATAATATTGCATATTATTTAATCAAATTGCCAATGCAGTACAAATATTATAGAAAATTAATGGCACTATATTTGAATAATCTTAGATAATTCTTTTTATTGGAACTGGGATCAGGTCTACAGTCTGGGCTGAATTTTGGCATTTATGAGACTGTAATATGCTGCAACATGGCTATTAATTAGCTTCAATTTTGTTTTCTATTCTTGTCTGGGATATTTCGTTTTTCATTATCATTTTTTGTATTTTTGCTGTTTTTCTTGAAATGACTGAACGAAAGATTAACACTTTATCATTACAATTGAAAATAGATCTCATCGAATGTAGCGAAAAGGTTAAAATGAAACCTAAAGAACTGGCTGTTAAATTCAAATGTGGAAAATCTCAAGTTTATGAAATTCTAAAACATAAGGATAAAATAAAAGAAGAATGACTATCAGGTAAAAGGAATTTAAGTTCCAAACTTAGATTAAGAATAACAGGAAATGAAGATCTAAATTGTATTCTCTATGACTGATTTGTTGAGGCACGCATATAATACACCATACCATATTAATTTTGGAATTAAACAATAATTAATAATCATTTTATTAATTTATGTTATAGTATTACTATGAATTGGATTAATAATTAACTATTTAAATTTAAGTTAAGGTAGTATCATCTATTATATAATAATCAAATTTTAATATTTGACTAATTTCTCAAAATAAAAATTTACCTTAGCCTTGAATCAACCAGAAATATTGAGTTATTGTTCCAATGCTTTAACCAGTTAGACTATCAAAGCACTAGTAGATTTCATATCAGGAAATTTATATGTTAATTAATTTGGCTGGTTTAGAATATATAGGCTAATCCAGTGGTTCTCAACCACTGTGCTGCGGCACACTAGTGTGCCGCGAAAAATTAAGACTGTATGTAATTGTATGAATCATATATATTAATAGCGAAACGTGTTTCACTGGATGAATTCCATACCCTATACCTATTCCCTATACGATATCCTATTCCTATAAATAGGGTATCGTTAGAAAAATCTAACCCTCGAATTTCTGCGACAGCCGACTGGATGAATTACATACCCTATACTTATTCCCTATACGATACCCTATTCCTATAAATAGGGTATCGTTAGAAAAATCTAACCCTCGAATTTCTGTGATAGAAAAAATTTTTTGTGGTTTTCATAAAGTTAAAATCAAAATTTTTTGTCATTATTCATAATTTAAAAATTAAGGAATAAAAATTAAATTTTAAAATTTATAGTTTCTGTAAAAATATAAAATCCGCAGGTGGCGCTATAACTTAATAATTTAATGATCCCGTGTATGAGTATGTCTGTACTGTGAATGTAACAAATAAGAATAAATACAATAATCTATTAATTTAGATTTAACAACGAATTTTTATTATTATTGAAAATATTTAGGTGTGCCGCCAAATTTTAAAATATTGAAATGTGTTCCTCAATAGAAAAAAGATTGAGAACCACTGGGCTAATCCAATAATTTGGTGCTGTATTTTATTTATATATTATCAAAATATGTACTATTGCAATAATAATGTAGTGTAAATGAATTGAATGTTGTTTTTTTTACGACAGAGTGAAACCTGGATAAGCTAGAATACTGTCTACGGTGGAAAAATTTTCTGGTCCCTTGCGATTCCAGCTTAGACAGGTTTTACTGTATTTGATATCTACTTTGAAATATTTCCTTGTGCCATTTTTAAATAGATCGAAATAAATTTTCATCCCGACAATTTCCATATTTCTCCTCCTACGAAAATCTTTCGATAGAAATCAAAATTTCGGAGAAATATTTCAGACATAAAATTCTTTATGCACAATAAGTAAAAACATGTAAGAAAATTCATTGCAAATGTATTGTAGAATTTTTAAAGGGAAAATTCTAACATGTATTTATATTATACTAGTCATCATTCAAGTCTTATTTTATTTTTTCAGGAAACTTAAATATCACTAGTCTACGACTTTTTGAAAGCATAAATTTGTTTAAAAAAATTAAAAATATTTTTACATATTAAATTTAAAAATTTAATTTTTAAATTATCGTTCATTTTGTACATATACATATACTGTATATACAAGTAGATGTTTAATAAATCAGCAGATATTCTATCTACCGATATAATTCTATAAGAATCAATGGATCTATAAGCTAGTAGTGGAACAAAAGAATATAAAAATTTATTTCACCTACTTGGAAATTATACGAGCTGATCTATTCTTCAACAAAACTCCGATTTCTTCTAGTGTGATGAAGAAAATGAGGTCAGAATCTGGTATTCTTCCTTCATTCTCCATCAGTTCACCCAATTTTCTGAACGCTTGCCTGTATACGTCGATTGATTTCATCAACAGCGACTATAAAATTGATGATAAAAATAATATCCGAATAAGAAAATATTTGATTATCAAATAAAAATAACTGACTGAGTTTATAAGTCACAACTCTAATATTTATTCTTATCATCTATATGGATCGTTTGACAATTTATGTAAACTATAACGCTCTCACCTTACTCTTTTCTCTCTGGGTGATAGATAGACGTGCCCATCCAACTAGCAGTTTCAACAGATATCTATCCAAGAATGAATTAATATGTATATTTATTTAATTCTTTTCTTTTCCGCTTTGTTTATAATTTATAGTATAATTATCTCGGTCAATCATTCATTTTAAAGTATAGTGGAGTTTGCCAGTTTCTTACGAATCTATAAATAGTGAGATGGCGGCTGGCATTCGACTCCAAATTATATAACGGAATAATGAATTGTAAATTCTTACTTTGATACCCGGTTAATGGGGAGTTCGAGTTGTTCGATAACTGCACTGAGAGACTTGTCTTTTTTATTGTATGTCATTCCATCGGTAGAACCTTTAAGCATAGTCTGCAACAGACAATTTAACAATCGAATTTGAGAGCCTCATGCCTCATTTAAACAAAAATATTTATTCAAAACGGACCTGTAAAGTTTTGATCAGCAGCGTGGGTTCCATACTCCAAGTGCGAGATAATAAATCAAACTGAATAGAAGAGGCCGCAATAAAAGATTATTTTATACAGTAGAAATTGTTTTTATTCTTTTATATTTTTACCTCCATTAATCCTCGATGACCATGTTGCTGCAAGAATTTTCTATACTTGATCCCCAATGAACTCTTTTCTTGTTCTAGCCATTCGACTGCTTCCTGAAGAAGAAAAATAACCAAAATATTATCGATCGATTTATGATGTCGAATAACTGTTAAAAGGTCTTTATTTTATTCGCTGTGAATGGAAAAATATCTGTACGAAGAAAGAAAAAATAAATCCTAGGTGTATACTGCTTAATAGTTTCAAAAACTGTTAGAGTTTTATGGATTATAATTATTCCACAAACAAAAATAAAAGAAAGAAAAACGGTGTGACATGTGACTTTCTTGAAATTTTCACAAATAATTTTCGAAAGATTTCTGTCTTTTGTAAACGTTTTTCCTTCTTAAAATCTTTCGGAGAAATTTTTAATACAGTATAATGAAAAAAGAAAATAAAAAAAAAATTATCGAAATCTATTACTGTACATCAATTTAGAAAACAAAGTTTAACTTTTGAGGTTTCTTACTAATAACTGTTTCATTGGCATTCACTTTATGAGGATTCGCAATTGAGATAACGTTTTAATTCCACATCTTTAATCATCAAAATAATGCTCAAAAAGTAAGAGATTAATTCTTCCCAGAACTGTTTGTTGGCTTAGTTTGATATAAAAAAATAACAATAAATGAAATTCTAAAATATTTATTTACTCATTTACCCTACAAAAGAAGAATGTCATTATGGGTGACCCCTTTTCTGAATTATACATTATATTGGAAGTAGGGGAAAGTGGTGCAAGACGGGGCCACGGGGCAAGACGGTGTAGGTATTATTTCTTTGAAATAGGTATTGTTTTGCCATTAGAGATTCAATTCAATGAAGAACAAGTAACAGAAAAATTCAAGAAATATTTTTTAGAATTAGAGAAATGGTTCGCAAAATGTTTTGAGGAGAACAGTTTTTACACAGAAGTTAATTCAAACGTAGTAAACGAGTAAGATTTAAACAATAATACATTTTAATTAACATTAAGAATTAGGATTTTATTAAATAATGTATTATTTTTGAAGTTGACATGACAAAAACTTAAAATAAAAAAATATATATAAAATTTTAGGTGGGAGCATAATTTTTGCTGACAAAGTATTAAATTTATATTATTGTTTGTGAGGAGTGAGGTTTTAAAATGTGGCCCCCTACAGAGTGAGGCCCCAGCTTGCGCCTAATGCGCCTAATGGTAAATGCGGCCCTGAAAGATGATAAATATATTTAATATTATATATACAATATCTTTCAATAATGTATGATGCTGAATATAATTTGGAATAATACGTGATATAAATATAAATAATAGAGTTAAACATTCTTAACAATGTACGAATACCTACATAATTTCTTATCCGTAAAAGTTGAAGGGAGATCTTAAGGATAAGCAATTATATCTGTGTATTGTGTATGCAGCCATTTTTATTAAATTTTATAAATATAAATAATAGAGTAAACATTCTTAACAATGTACGGATACCTACATAATTTCTTAGATCTTAAGGATAAGCAATTATATCTGTGTATTGTGTATGCAGCCATTTTTATTAAATTTTTCTCAGATTTTCCAGTGAAGATTATCAACAAAAGCCAATGACAAATGTCAAAAATGTTTGCATAGACAATAGATCCATAACTGATCTTAATGATAAACGCTTTTGTCTGACTGTAGTATGGACATAATCACCTATCTTTAGAATCTTCTGCCATCTAGTGACAAAAAAACTGACTATTTGTATTGTCATTGGCTCTCATTGATTAATCATTGTAAAAATTTGATAACAATCACTCAGTAGATTATTGCAGATGCAGCCATTTTTATTAAATTTTTCTCAGATTTTCCAGTGAAGATTATCAACAAAAGCCAATGACAAATGTCAAAAATGTTTGCATAGACAATAGATCCATAACTGATCTTAATGATAAACGCTTTTGTCTGACTGTAGTATGGACATAATCACCTATCTTTAGAATCTTCTGCCATCTAGTGACAAAAAAACTGACTATTTGTATTGTCATTGGCTCTCATTGATTAATCATTGTAAAAATTTGATAACAATCACTCAGTAGGTTATTGCAGACCGTTTATTAAGTAATAAAATTTTAATTGCGTTCTTCAGTTTCAAATTCTATAAACGAAAATTATTGTAGGAAAAACTATTTTTTCTCAACTATTATCGAAATCAATTTAATGGTTTATTCTTACAAGTATAAAAATATTTATAAATAATTTTATCGAACTAAGCTACAACTCATATTATTATGTATTTCATGCTTTCCTGGAAAAATTAACATGAGTCAAAAATCGAAAAAATTAGAAAAAATGTATTTACTTTCAAACTTATATTCGGATATATTATATTTAGTCAATTAATATTTGGAAGGGAAAAATTAGGCCGTAACTAAAACTTCCATGACATTAATTTTTAATATCCTATTTTATAAGTTTTAATCATGTAAAATATTTTTCGTTTGAATAGAACTAAATTTATGCCGGTTTTAGATTAAATTTTGTAGATACAATTATGTGAACTAAAACACGCCGTTCCAGAAAGAACTATAGTCTGTTCAGCCTAACCTTGTGCAGGACGTAAAAGTAAACTTTCATGTTTTTATCTCTAAAAGTTACTTCTCTGTGTTTCTTTAAACCTTAACGTTCCCATTATGCCCCATCTTCCCCTAATAATTGCTCTTCTATTCAAAAAATCTGGATGATTTTTCAAGTTTCTTGCATTGTGTATAAAGATAATTTACACTATATGAGTTAAACTGAAATACATTGTATTCTATTACATCCGATGGAAAATCTGCTTTTATATATATTTCAATATCATTTTTAAATCATGTTATTTTATATATAATTTAAAAATGACATAAAAGTAGGCAACTTTAAAATATTTACACTTTCTTCCTGATGAACCGAAAAATTTGAGTTTTTTTAATTGCTCATAGACAAACATAGTTTAAATTAGTTCAAAGCTGAAATCAATTCTGACGCATATAATTAAATTCCATAAACCAGAAATGACACAAATATTGAATAAAACCATTTTCTAAGTACAGTCTATATATTTATGATATTCTTGGAAAATGCCTGAAAGTAAACACTTTTTCTAATTGATTTATCAAATAAAAATATGGTACAGTAACACCCCGTTTAACGCGGGGATGCGTTCCAAAGGAACCAAGCGCTAAACAAAACAGCGTTAAACGAGGTCAGCCTTACACGTAAATAATAAGAAATAAGTGAAACAGAACAGTAAATAAAAACGTATATGTACCATTTTTTATTTTGACATATATTATTAATATTGTATTACATTAATTATAGACATTTTTTATTGCTAATATCGATTTCTGTTGTATTACATTAATTATAGACATTTTTATTGCTAATATCGATTTGTATAGTATTACATTAATTATAGACATTTTTTATTGCTAATATTGATTTGTATATTACATTAATTATAGACATTTTTTATTGCTAATATCGATTTGTATTACATATATTATTACTATTATATTACATTAATTATAGACATTTTTATTGCTAATATCGATTTGTATTCATATTCATGAAAATCAAAAATATTCGAGAAAATAATTTATGTTTGAGATGAGGAAGATTCTTCCTCATTTGATACTTTTCTTTTTTTCGTTAAGTAGTCATCTAACGTCGTTTTCCTTTTCCTCTTTAGTTCAGCAAGCAATTGTCGTTAGCAAGACATCGCATCCATGACACTTCGTCTTGCCTTTGAACTTCTATCAAAATTTCGATTATTTTGTATAACTGATGCATAATTTCCATAATAGTGGTTAAACTTATTTTGAGAAAATCCGTTACAAGTTCCTCATCTTCAGAAACGCTTATTCTTGATGACCAATCATAAATATGAATTGTGACCGCAGCAAACTTTTGTATATACTACACTACATTGATATCAAACGCACTGTAAGGCATAGATAGTAGTAATAAAGCCACAAATTCGTGCGATTTCGGATTTATATGAGTATAACTGTTTGAAAAACTGCACCAAAGTGAATTAATAAAAAATATAAGAATTCGAAAAATCCGCGTTACATTTAAACAGCGTTAAGAGCGGTTCACACTACAGCGAGTGAGCGAGACGCGCGCGTCTACGATGCCCCGCGAAACACGCACACACGCGCGAATGATCGCGTTCGTATTGTTCACATATCGGCGTGCGTATCTGGAGGAAGCCAATCATGGATGGTCATGCATATGCACCGATTAACCAATGACAGCGGTTGACTTATTTTACTTACTTGTTAGTGTATACGTCTTCCATTTTAACAAGTTGAATGTGGGAAAAGTTCTTTTTTGTAAATCTGTGTTATTATTATTAATTTTGGTACAATTGTCGTCTTACCGAAGCACGGCGAAAGTGATACACATCGAAAGGGGGAGGCTGAAACACGCAAAAATCTCTAGTGAAACTAGAGGTCAAAGATCAAACGTTTACGAGATATAGACCCACAAAGTTCCGTTTGATTGTAAATGTCGCAAGTGGTTTGGCGTTGTGCCTGGCCTCGCTGCGATCTGCGACTCGACGCGTCCCGTTCCTGTGCTCCACTACCTATGCCGCCTAGGCATAGGTACTGGAGATACCTCTGTATCTCGACTACCTCTTACCCTTACGAGATAATCTTAAACGACTACCCCTAATACTCTTACTCTCTACCCTTACGAGATACCTCTGCATCTCGTAAATGTTTGACCTTTGACCCCTAGTCCATTAATACACAATATTGTTATTCATAAATCATTTTTTGACTTTTTTAGGTCACTAAATATGACTATTACAAGGTACAGTACATATATGGGTATTGTTGCTTTGCAGCAATAAAGTACAGTAATCTATTTTCAAACCCAATTTTAACTCTCGAAAAATAAGTATATTTTTCATATTTCATGATCCAAATCTTAAAGAAAATTAACAAAATGTGATATCAGGATAAGCAAGAATATTATGCAGAGAGTAAGCATCGGTATATGAAGTATTTGCTATGTAGATGAATATAAAATTTACATTATATCGTGCAGTACTCTAATAGCATTATCTTCTTAACATATTTAATATTCAATTTCATTGGAATAACATCATTCCATATCCGTTTTTTTAACTACAGATTTTTTATCACTCCTTTTTCAGTGCTATGTTGGTAATCGGGAATAAACACATTTAGTTTTTAAACATTAATTTATTATTCACCAAATTATATATTATTTACAAAATCTAAAAAACATAAATTTATAATACAGGTAGGCCTCGATTAGTGCGAATAATTGGTTCCACGAATTTCTCGCACTATTCAAAGTATTAACTCTATGTAAAATATGGTAATTGGTTCTTGCTTTGTGAGATTCCGGCCATTAACCAACCTTCACGATGAATAACCACAATACTAACTTAAGACTAACTGTTTAAGAAATATTTATTTTCATATTTTATATCATTATTCAACATCTAAATTAATAAGTTATCAGCTTTTGCTGATTTATTTTCATATTTTATATCGTGCAATTTTACTTTTCTCCTGTATTTCGTTTGCATGTTTTATGATATTCCGTACATTCAACATCTAAATTAATAAGTTATCAGCTTTTGCTTGAATGTTCGCTTTACTAATAGGTATGCGCTTTTGGTTGCAATGTTCAATCCATACAGCTAAAAGACGCTACATTTCTATTACAAAACTTCTATTTCTTGTAGTGATCTAGCGGTATGCGTTGGGATGTTAGCCCAGAGGTCCCCGGTTCGATTCTGGGCCAAGGCGGATTTTTTCTTCAGATAATTTAGTTAAAAATTCTAGTTCAATTATTAATTACGAGATGGCACCACTCATTGATTTAATAAAACAATAAATATTCTAATTACGAGATGGCGCTAAAAATTAGTTTAAAATCATTAAAATCCGTTATAGAATCAAAGGATTAATTAAGGCAGATTAATCAGGATTATTTGCAGAATGTTTATACCAATAAACCATGCAAGCTGTAGCAGCATCTCTCTATGTGAGAGTCCAATTACGCTCGACCATACACAATTATCCAGCCTTTGTAAAACCCTCCCGTCCTTGTATTGTCAGACTATTCAGAAACCATACAGAGTGAAGTTATAATAAAATCAGCGCTTATAGGATGAAAAATACGGCTGAATTTTACAATTCAATATAAAGTGAAAAAATTAGAATAAACATAAATTTTCTTTAAAAATATAACAAATTAAGAATATATAAATAATAACAGGGTGATAGAGAATAAAACACACAAAAATTATTTCATTTTATTTAAGAATAATATTTTTTAGTTGAAAAGTTAAATTAATTTAGACAGACAAATTTGCCAAAATTGGGAATTTTTTTACATGAATTTTTTTTATCATGATCATAAAAGGACCACATCCTGAAATTTTCAAGCAGATAATCTTAAAAATAATGAAATTATAGAAATTTATAAAAATATGCAAATTTTTAATAAAATTATTACTTTATCGGGTAAGATTTACTACTCAGATTGCATTTCCCGTTTAGTCAAAGTATTAATAATCAGCCAATGATTAGGAATGATATTAAAAAATAATTGCTTATCTTTTGATGCAAGCTTGAACATGCACACTATGCATACTAAATTTGGATTATAAATACATTCCACTTTTGCTTTTATCTAATATTTTTAAAATTTTATCTACACAAAATATTATCAAATAATGGTCAGCTTTCTATTCTCATCAGTTCCAACTAAATTTTTATTGCATGTTTCAGTTCTGAATTTCTATTATTTAAACTTTGTTAAATACTTATATATTTTTGTTGATATATATATATATCATCATATATATTAGAACGCGCCCATATAGAAGAGTGTAACAGAGAATATGAGTGGATAGTTTATTAAATACAACGTGAAAACCCCGAAATTGCATGAAATATATACCGCATAAAAAGAGAATCGACTCTACTTAGAAATACAAGATGTTAAAAAAAATGCAGTGATCGCAATCGAAGGAAACAGTACCAGCTATGACCACAATATTATCTGAAGAAGAAAAAGATGATGCAGTGACCAGCATTGTATTTTAGGTTAAAAAAAACGATAAATTTTCACACTGTTCGAATTTTCAACTAGATAGCAGAATACCTTGTTTCAATTTTCAAAACTTTCCTAAAAAAATTATAGTAACTCAAATTTCAAAGCTTCACATCCCATTAATCTTAGGTGTGAAAACCTACATTGAAACCTTCTTCATGAATATAGTATATCTGCCACTTGCTGCTCACTTGTCACGTACTTCACATATAATTCCTTTTCTTTGTATTTTTTATTTAATAAATTTATATCTCATATCAATATGTTTTGATCGACTATGAATTTCCGGATTTTAAATAGATTTAATTGCACTTTAATTATCAACTTTCAAAACTGGAATAGTAACCAAATTGCTTATTTCTTCGAACATTTGTTTGAGTCAAAGAGCCTCTTTCGCAAATGAATTCAATTTTTGTTGTAGAGAGTGAAATAAAGCTTCGTCGCTTATGTGATTGCTATTCTACTATGTTTAAACTACAAAACTGAAGGCTTCTAAACAGCCAGTGATGACGCCAGTTTATATAATATTCACCAGTTGATTACACCCTCGAGAAAATCTTTTGACTATTTCTTAATTCTTTGTGTTGTAGATGTAATATTTGCGATAATAAGTATAACAAATGCAATATCTGACTTTGTAAATAAGGTAAAATATATCAGGCTTCCAATAATTTCGTGATGAGGAATTTTATTATCGAGTTCTTTAAGAAATTTTTCAAAACAGCTTTATTCTGTAAGAATAATACGGGATCAGCTTAATTCATACTGAAATTTTCCAATACTTTTTGATCAAAAACATCTAGAATATCAGCGCTTTTCGAACTTTTTTCATTCATGACCTCATTTTTCATTACGAGATTTTTCGCGACGCTATTTTTAATTACGAGATTTATCGCGACCCCAGATATTAAATATGAAATAGTATTAAATATGAAATAAAACATACTAGTACATAAATCATTTACACACTTATTAAAATGATATTAATTATGAAATAAAACATACAAGTACATAAATCATTTACACACTAAATCGACCCTATTTTTCATTGCGAGATTTTTCGCGACCCCAAGTATTAAATATGAAATATATTACGAGATTTTTCGCGATCCCAGGTATTAAATATGAAATAAAACATACTAGTACATAAATCATTTACACACTTATTAAAATGTACGACCCCATTTTTCATTACGAGATTTTTCGCGACCCCATTTTTAATTACAAAACATACAAGTACATAAACCATTACGAGATTTTTCGCGACCCCAGGTATTAAATATGAAATAAAACATATTACGAGATTTTTCGCGATCCCAGGTATTAAATATGAAATAAAACATACAAATCTTTTTCGTGACCCCAGGTATTAAATATGAAATAAAACATACAAGTACATGCGATCCCAGGTATTAAATATGAAATAAAACATACAAGTATATAAATCATTTCCCAGATATTAAATATGAAATAAAACATACAAGTACATAAATCATTTACACACATATTAAGATGAACACAATCAGGCAACTACATTGAAAATACATATGTTGTCAGTTAAGATGAACACAATCAACCAACCACAGCGAAAATTCATATGTTGTCATACGTTAAATATTGGGCATTTGTGAAATTCATATGTTGTCATATGTTAAATATTGGGCGTTTGTGAAATTACATATATGAAATTCAAGTTTTGCATTTAATTTTAGTGACCCCATTTGGGGTCGCGAAGCGAAATGCTGCATAGATAAGCACTGATTTAGAATAATTCAAAATTAATGAAAATTGAGCGATTCTTTAAATCAGTGCTTCTAGAACTATGGGTCGCGACCCATAGTTTTTATCTATGCAGTATTTATCTATGCATTTATAGTTTTTATCTATGCAGCATTTCGCTTCGCGCACTGATTTAGAATAATTCTAAATTAATGAAAATTGAGCGATTCTTTAAATCAGTGCTATCTATGCAGTATTTATCTATGCATTTATAGTTTTTATCTATGCAGCATTTCGCTTCGCGACCCCAAATGGGGTCGCTAAAATTAAATTCAAACACTTGAATTTCAGTTTATATGTAATTTCACAAATCCCCAATATTTAACGTATGACAACATATGTATTTTCATTTAACGTATGACAACATATGTATTCAAGTGTAGTTGGTTGACTGTGTTATCTTAATAAGTGTGTAAATGATTTATGTACTTGTATGTTTTATTTTGATTGTGTTCATTTTAATTAAGTGTGTAAATGATTTATATACCTGTATGTTTTATTTCATATTTAAATATGTGTATAAATGATTTATGTATTTGTATGTTTTATTTCATATTTAATACCTGGGATCGGGAAAAATGTCATAATGAAAAATGGGGTCATGAATGAAAAAAGTTGGCAAAAAATGTCGTAATGAAAAATGGGGTGATGAATGAAAAAAGTTTGAGAGCTAGTAATGAAAAATGGGGTCATGAATGAAAAAAGTTTGAGAAGCGCTCGTGATGAAAAATGGGGTCATGAATGAAAAACTCTGCATATAACAGGTAATCTCGATTCATCGTTTCTTCGGGATTCCCGAAAAAAACTATGGATACGAGAAAATGATGGATACGGGGATATAAAAAAATAAAAAAAAAATGAAAATTAGATTGAAAGATAACGCTAATAATAATAATACAAAGCTCTATAAACTAAAATAACTTTTTTAAATAGAATACAAGTATACCTCATTTATGAAAGTAATGCCTCTCTTGAAAACTGTTCATATGGTAAAAATTCATAACATAAAAATTCCACTTAATTCCAATGCAAAGATTTCTTGGGTTTAGAAAATCAATAAGATTTTAAAAGCATTAAAATAAGAGCCATAATGCATATAGTACTGATTATGTTATAGTGGTTACTACTTATTTAATTTATTACTTGCTAATCAATTTTTGGGTTTCTCAGCTGCTAAGTGTATTTCAAATTTTATTTGTTTATTAATTGTCTAAAATCTAATTATTAGTTAATTAAGTTTTAAATAATTTGCCAAATCTTATAAAGGATATTTTTGATGGTAGCCATTTCAGAACCCATCATAGGCTGGCCATCACCATGATGAATCAACAGGAAATTGAAGGATAGAATTCAATAAGCCAGGTTTGGATCCATTCTGAAAAAGTAGAAGTGTGAGTCCAGAAACGAATCCAAATGAACTAAGATCATAATAGACTCTTTGCCATATGGCCATTTACTTAAACAGGTTTAAATTTTAATATTGTTAACTCTAGATATAGGGACTTAAGATCCTAAGACTTAGATATAGGGGCTCTTATATAGGGACTGTAGTAAACTTTCAGCTATAATGAGCATATTTTGTTTATACTGATCCACATATATCTCAATGTATACTAATAATTTTGATTATAATGAATTCTCACATCAGTTTTAATGAATTCAAAAATGGAAACTTCAAAAAATAATGTCATTCTATCATCATAATTCTTTGAAAACTTTGTTGCTTAATTCAAGGAACACTAAACACTGTCTTTGTATATTATGTCATTAATTATAATAGAAAAGAAAGATTTTAAGTTTCAAATTTTAATAGCATCATCACTCATGTCATAATATGTCAGCATCCATAACATTTAAAAGCAGGGTTGCAGAGTCGGATGGCAAATAATCCAACTCTGCCTCCGACTCCACCTTTTAAAAAATATCTGACTATCTAAAATTTGTAAGGTCCAACTCTGACTCCGGGCAGTTCAAAAATACAACTCTGACTCCACCCAAAAACCTCTGACGCTGCAACCTAGGATTGCAGAATCAGATAACAAATGATCCAACTTAGACCTCACCTTTTAAAAAAATCTGACTCCAACTCTGACTCCCTAAAATTTGTAAGGTCTGACTACAACTCCTGGCAATTTAAAATTCTGACTCCCCAACTCATGACTCCGACTCTGCAACCTTGCTTAAAAGTATTTATAATTGCAATAAAATGAATGATTTTTTTATAATTTACTAATGTACATATAAAAATAGGCACATGAAATTTAAAATAAGCATTATTTTGTCATTAATTACAGATAATTCTTTTAAAATCTAAAATAACTTTGCCATTATTATGGTATTTATGGACATGACCTATCCATTTGAAGTCATACAAAGTGTGAAATTAAATAGTGCATATGAAATAATTAAGTGTAGTCAGAAAAATTACCACTGTGATTGTAAAATTAAGAAATTAGAACTAATATCATTTAATTTCAGTAAAAAAATTAAATTTTATGATGAACTGTTTAAAGCTTTTTATTAACTTTTAATTAATAAAATATTAATATATTCAATTAAAACTGATATCTATTGATTTATATTGAACATTATTATTTCATTTTCAAAACAATTTTACAAAACATAAAAAAAATGCAACGATAGTTGATAGGTGATCAAATGTGCATACTATATCAGGAGTGTTATCATTACAGTTATTGTGAATTTCAGATATAGTGAACTAAATATCAGAATTCTAGAAGTTCATTATAACTGGAGTCAACTGTATCTTGTGAACAGCTCCCAAAAGATCATTGAATTTTAGATAAACTTAATATAATAATTTAATACATTATCATCCAGTATCATATTTGTAGAACAGTTTAAATTTAATGTAGCAATGAACATACAAATCACTGTTGCTTTATTGTGTTTAAAAACTATAACATTTTCTTCAAATATCTGTCATAAATTTATCCATAATTCTTTAAAAAATTTCGATTCTGATAAGTTATTCACAAAGAAAAATCAAATTCCCTAGAATTTATAATTAAAATGTAAAAATGAAAAAATTTTCCATTTTTTAATACTGTATAATGTTCATTGTTACCTGTGTAAAGGATTTTGTTATAGAGATTGATAATAAAAAATCCGGCAACCTCAGGACCTGAGTTTGCCGGATTTTCGAAAATTCCGGATTTTTGATGTATACATATGCAGTATATATTTAACAGAAAAGGACTACTTGCACAGTGCTTTAAAGAAATAAAATTAAACACTAAATGAAAAGCAAATGAAATTTTAATGTTCAATAACTATATAAAAGACTGTAGTTCTACAGAATGTTAATTCAACTAAACAAAATAGTTCCTCAGAATTTTAATTCAACTAAATAAAATAGTTCTATAGAATTTTAATTTGTTGCTGTACCCTTGAAAAAGTTAAAAGATTTTATATAATGCCAATAAGCAAAAAAAGCCAGAAAAATGCCAAAATGTTAAAAAATTTCTAATGCCAACTTTGTCTTAAAAAACCAAAAAAAGCTCATTTGGTGTCAAAAAAGCCAATCTGGCAACCCTGGTTGCAAGAAGCCAGAAAAAAATGCCAAAATGTTAAAAAAAATTTCTAACACCAACCATGTCTAAAAAAAGCCAAAGAAAGCTCATTTGGTGTCAAAAAAGCCAATCTGGCAACTTGGTTGCAAGAATAACCAAACATCTGAATATGGAATACAGGCCTATCAAAACAAATGGCACCTCCAGAAAACAATGGTGTGCCACCATGGTAAATTTAAAAATGCACTTCAACATTCATGACAAAAAACTGATGGAATCGGAATATTGATTGCTGGATTTTTGATTATTAACCTGTAATTATTATTTAATTAAAATCTAAAATATACAAAATAATTCATTTATTTATAGATTAAATTAATAAGATTTAACATTTTTTAATACAATGTCGTCACAATGCAAATTTGCACATAGGAAATAGAAAAATTTTTTAGTATTAGATTAGAGACTGTATTCATATAAAATAATATCAATCATTGTTTTGTACATTTAAATATCTTTTAACTTAGTTGCAAAAGTTTTTGAAAAATTTAATTAATGTATGATAAATATTAGTGATGGGACGATGCCAAAAATTTTCTTGATTCCGATGCTAATAAGAAATCCCGATTCTGATTTCGATTCTTAACATTTGAATTATAAGATTTTGCTTGCAGAAAGAATAGGTACACTATTCATTTTGTCTTATTTTCTCATTAATAATGGCCAAGTTATAAGATTTTAAGCATGGTAAGAAAAAAAGCTTTGTTAAAGTTCGTCTTAATAAATAAAGATATATCTCCCTTATTTGCTATAGCTGTGATCAACCTAAACAATAATACTTTCCTTCAGAGAATATAGCAAATATAAACTTCTATACAAGCACCATACATCAAACTATGACCTAATGATGAGCCAGTCCTTTTATGATTAAAAAAAAGCTAGTTAATTGCAAAGAATTTATTTAAATTCTTAATAGCTTGTAAAGAAGGTACTTGTGTATAAAATCAAGTTTGCATTACAAAAGATGGTATGACAGGAGAAAAAAGTTATTTTTTATTGTTTTGTATGTTTTACATATAATGCAGTGCTATGAGACAGAGAGGCGGCCGCCTCAGGCAGCACCGTGAGGGGGCAGCATAAACAACAAAATCAAAATACAATTTGAACCATTCAATAATTAAAAATCTTTATGCAATGTTTTTCTATATTGATCTATGTTGATAGTTCAGCTTTGAGCTTACAATTATTGACAATATTTGATTTTAATGTTAGTTTGTCTCGAGAAGTGGCAAGTAGCTGTGCTGTGTTTAAATCAGTAAATCAAAATAAAACAAGATCTGAACTAGCTAATAGGACCTGAAAATAAAATTAAAGATGCAGGAGTGCTTTCGGACTGGACTGCCCATCTTCAGCTGCACAGAGAAAGTGAGTGTTAGCAGAGAACCTAACAGAGAATGGAATATCTGTAAAAATAAATGTAAATTATAATTTAAACCCCAAGTGTCAAGTGAACGGTAAAAACAAACAGGTTGTGCATGTGGAATAAAATGTTAGGCAAAAAGGGGTCGGAAATAGGGCAATAACAAATACAAAATTTATATTTTCATATTGTCAAAATAAAAATAGTATTTGTATATTTTATGCAGTTTTTTAAATCACAAACAAAGATTATTTTAAAGAAAAAACATTTAAGGGGTGGCATTTCGAAGATTTGCCTCATACTGAGAAAATCTACCACACGGTCCTGTACAAAACAATAAAAAATTTAAATATCTGAGAATTCTACCAAGCTTCAGAATGAATATATCGTCGTAAGTGAAAAAAATCATGTAACTATGTAAAAGTAAGTCGTATCTTATTTAAATTGATTGCATTCAATTCGGAATAATAAGATACATCTAAAATTGTTTAAAATATCTGATTATCTATGAAAGTTTTGCAGAAAATCATAAAAAAACATGATTCTGAGCCCCACTTTGGACCTCCATAACTTGAGAATGGGGCTTTTGCCCCACATGGGACCTTCACCATTGAACTCAGGAGTGTTTAATTAGGGGATAAGGTAAAGGAAGAATCAAAATTCCGCTGGGATTTTTACTCCTGTTGTACCAAGCAGGCTTCAGAAATATGGTATAGCCTATAAAGAAATCTTAGAACAAATTCAAATTTAGAAATTTCAGCAAGGAAGGAATTTTAATTACAAAAGCAACAGTTAAATCATAAAAAAAGAGCAATCCTTTCATGACTTTATAAGAAAAACAAATTAAATTTTACCAAGCTATTTTTTTATAAAGATATAAAAATGTAAATAAATTAGTAAAAATTATTTTGAAGGAATTGTAAATCTCATTAAAAAATCTCCCGATTCCAATTCCTAAAAAAAATCAATGATTCTTCAGATTCTCGATTCAGATTAATTGTCCCATCATTAATAAATATATCCATCATTATATAATGTATAGCAGTGGTTTTCAACCTTTTTTCTATTGTGGAACATATTTTAATATTTTAAAATTTGGCGGCACACCTAAATATTTTAAATAATAATTTAGTTATGGCAACGATTCTGTTGAGGAACACTTTTTAATATTTTAAAATTTGGCGGCACCTAAATATTTTAAACCACACCTAAATATTTTAAATAATAATTTAGATTTAACAACGAATTTTAATTAACACATTATTGTATTTATTCTTATTTATTACATTCAGATTACAGAAATACTCTTTATATTTATTCTTATTTATTACATTCAAATTACAGATCCTATGTTACAGACATACATTACTTCTTCTTAACTTCTTGATATGGAGGGTTTAGTAAGAGCTTTTTCCTCCAATGACAGTTACAGACATACTTGTAGATGGGATCATTAAATTATTAAGTTACAGCACCATTTTGCAGATTTTGTCTTCTTGGAGAAACTATAATTTTAATTTAATTTTTATTCCTTAATTTTAAATTATGAATAATGATAAAAGTTTTGACTGTCGCAGAAATTTGAGGGATAGATTTTTCTAACACAGTCGTTCGACTGAAAAAAAGTATACCCAGCCAACCACATTTCACTATTAATATATATAATTCATACAATTACATACATACAATTCGTTCTTAATTTTTCGCAGTACACTGTCAAAGGTTTGGCGGTACACTAGTGTGCAGTGGCACAGCAATTGAGAACCACTGATGTATAGTCATTAATTTTTCATATCATGATAAGTCAGCAATATGCAATAATAAATTTATATCTGATAGTCAGTGAAAAAATAAGAATACTTAAATAATAATCAGTTTATGATATTAATCAGTAATATACAGTGATACCTTGGATCACGAACAAATCAGTCTACGAACACCATTTGCGAAAAAATTTTGATTCGCTTTACGAATGATGCTTCGGTTCACGAACACACACACACGGAATGCATGGACCGCAGTCTAACTCACAGATGTGGACCTTGTTAACCCAGGTGACATCCAAGCCAGTGTGCTTTCGTTTTCTGCTTTGTATCATTGCATACTAGAGAAACACCACTGAGATGGGGATACCTGCTAGCATTTAGTTGAGCATAGTGAATAGCCTTCTAGCCCAGTGACCCTACTAGGAAAAAATTTCTGACTTGCATTGCCTATTCTGCCCACATACACCCCTCTGCCACTTTGAGGCAGTTTAGCAGGATTCAGGAGAGATTATTATTATTATTTTTTTTTTTTTATTATATGTAGTATATATCTAATAATAAAGTAGTGTATTTTTTCTGCTTTAAGTGCTTATGATTCCTTATGTTCTTTGACTTTTATATGCATTAGCAAATGAAAAAAAAATGTGATTTGCTTTACAACAGTTGGCTGGAATGTAACTGCTGTAATATTGAGATATGCCTGTATTATTTCTAAAACTTATTATTTTACCTGTGTTTTTATTGTACTTGAATTATAATTGATTTATTTATTTTATTTAAATCTGAAAATAAGCTATTCCAAAAATGCTTGAATCCTTTTGCAATAAAATAATTTTATTAAAGAAGTTTTTTGTAGGATACAGATATGGTAGACTATAGGTAGAGTGCTTTTTCAACTTTGTATTTGAAACTGAACATTAAATATAGTCTCTTCTGCCAAGTGTAATTGAAGATTCAACATTGTAATTGGAAAAGTTATTTTATTTATAGTTCATTTATAGATAAAAATGTATTTAAAACTTATTTTTCCTTCTTCCTTATTCTGATGAATGGATTGATGATGATGATGATGATGATAGAAACTACATTTTGAAAATTTTAGTTGTTGCTACTTCAAGTAATAACAGAGAAAAAGTCTGTTTTAATGCTGTAGACATTCTGCTATTTTGTAATAGTAAGAGGCAAAACAGTCCAACACTAGGCAGAAAAACATTATTACAACTAAAGGAACATTTTTGATCACTGTCAACTGGTCTACTTCCAGTAGATCAGTAGACCAAGTTGACAGTGGTTGAAACTATTCCTTTAGTTGTAATAATGTTTTTCTGCCTAGTGCAGGACTGAAGTCTGTTTTAGTTGTTTAGATTAATCATGCCTAATTTTATTATTTCTAGCTTGTTATGACGTGAGAGAATGAAAGTCCATGATCTTATTGATGATTATGTTTTTACTGAACTAAGTAAAACCACAGAATAAACTCACAAGCATAGTAACATCAATGAAGAAACTTTCATTCTTCTTATATTAGCACTAATCAGGGGATTAACCTTTTCAAATTAACCAAACCAATTCAGCCAAACTTCTTCTGGTGGACAAAGTCTAAATTAAATTTTTCTAATGATTATACAGTGGGTGATCGGTTAACGAACATAATCCGTTCCAAGAAATGTGGATCGGTTATCCGAATTGTTCGTTAACCGATCATCAATTTACCATAGGTTTTAATGGAAATTTGATTAATTCGTTCCTGAGACCCAAAAAAACATAGTAAGAAATTATATAATTTTTTATTTATGTTTATTTATATGTAATAACAATAATATATACATACATAGTCTTGCATTTTCATTTATTTATTTATATTATTATATTGATATTATATTTATTTTCCAATAAAGAATCTGTACAATATCGATTGCTTTTCTCTCTCCTTCAGGATTTTTCGGAAGTGATTAATATCATCTTCGTGGTAGAGATCTCCAAGCCTGTTGACCTTAAACTGGTATGGGTGCCATTCTAAAACCAAAAAATTGTAAAATCTCTCTCTAACCTTCTTTAATAAATCTTTGATTTGTTTTACGTTGTCTCCGAGTTCATTTTAATCAGGAAAACTACTTTTCTTCCAATCCTTACCCATAAGTCCACGAGTGCACAAGGCCTAAGCTGTCATTCCATTAGGTTAGTTAAGCCGAAATATCCTCATGGAATATTTTTATCTGGCAGCGGCCACTTATAAAGCCGCCATCATCACAGGCTGACCAACACCCATGATGGGGTCAACCGGAAGATTGAATGATGGGTTTCAATGGTCCGGACCCAGATCTCTCCTAAAAATTGGAGGAGTTCGACCCCAGATCCTCCAGAATGGTAAGCCACAACTTTACCACGCAGCGGCTGATCTGTCATTCGGTCAGTCTGCGGGTCCCACAGTTTGTTCTGTCGCGGCCATCCGGCCGACCTGTCATTCCGTCAGTCCGCGGGTCCCACAGTTTGTTCTGTGAAGTTTGGTCAGTCCGTGGGTCTCACAGTTTGTTCTGTGAAGTGTTCGTTATCATTTCGTCAGTCCGCGGGTCCCACAGTTTGTTCTGTGAGATGTTCGTTATCCGAATGTGTTCGTTAACCAAACATAAAAAACTTTCAAAAAAGTGTTCGTTATCCGAACTGTTCGTTAACCGATCACCCTATTTGAATTAAAGCTATGGTGCCACCCTCTGTTGAGTTAATAATTAATTAAATTTAGTATTTAGTAGCTAAGGTGATGCCATCTAGTAATTTAATCAATTATTAACTCAACAGATGGTGGCACCATAGCTTTAATTCAAAAATAATCAGAAAAATTTAATATAGGATTTTGTCCGCCAGGAAGTTTGGCAAGTTGAGAAAATTTAATTTAGATTTTGTCTGCTAGGGGAAGTTTGGCTGAATTGGTTTGGTTAATCTTTCATTCTTCTGTATGTCACAATAACTTTTGAAAATAATAATAACCATGATTAAGTTAAACAGCAAAAATTCATTTCCTACTACCATTTGTGAAGTACTATCTATCAGAATTTTCAGAATTAACTTCCAATATCATAATTATCCATTCATATGATGAATTTAAAAGGAGCAAATAAGTCCAAAATGCAGATTTGATTATAAATATATGATTAATAAATTAAACTTTCCTATCACATTGCTAGATTGTTTATTGCATCTACAGTACAATTACAGTTAAACTGAAGAAACTATTTAATGCTCATTTTGAAATGGATGTCATACTCAATTTAAGTTTTTTTTTATTATTTTTATTAAGAATTTGTTCATTCTGATTAGGCTTTTTTTTATTGATAGAAAATTTATGGCTAAATAAGAAAGAATAATAATTAATATTTCTATATATCAATTGTTAAATGTTTATTAATAATAATAATTAAATAATGTTAATAAAAAAAAATAGTGTTTTATATAAAAGGTTCTTTGGGATATAATTTTTAACCCTTAAAGCCAAGTGTCTGTTCTTGGACTGCTCCTCGTCAGGTTTTACTAACTGAAAATTAACATTAATTTGTTAATTGACATTTGTTAGTAAGACTGGTCTATGCTTACAACTTGCATTAATCAAATATTTGCACTCTAAAAGTGAAAAACAGTATCATTTTTATAAGTCGCACTAATCGAATATTGCATTATTCGAACATTCACTAATCAAAGCCTAACTGTAGTATATTGTTATAGTAATATATTTTGAAGACTGCTCCTATTGCTGCTCTTGAGGTCCTCTCAGGGATTCCTCCTTTGCATTTGTTTGTTGAGGCAAGTGCCATTCACTAATCAAAGCCTAACTGTAGTATATTGTTATAGTAATATATGTATGCTTACATTTCAGACTCTGTTGTTACATTTGATGCTTTAAAATTTTATATTTTGAAATATTTTGTTAAGTTAAGAGGGCTATAAAATAGTAAAAAAAATGTTAAGATGTTATTTTTTGAAATTAAAATGTTAATATGCTAAATATACTAGAACAGGGGTAGGCAAACCGTGGCTTTCATAACTAATAGCCATAATGCCAAAAATTTTATTGATAAATAAAATGAGTACAAAAAATATCAAATCTGTTCCATATCTTAGCAATATAGTTTATATAATTTTTAGAAAAGTAATAAATAATAATTCATATGGTAAACTGTAGATGTCATTATAATGTCATTGCATAAGAAATCAGTTGCAAAATGCATTCAAAATCAAATAAAATTGTTTTGTCAGTCAATCAACTCAATATTTTTTGTAATTTCATGGTGTATGTATTTAATATTTACACAATTTCCAAAACAGGTATGTTTTTAATTGTTTCAAATTTAAAATGATTAAATTATAATTTCAATATATAATTTAAAAGAATTTCGACCCTGCTGAGCTTCTGAAAATGGCGTTTCACTGTTTTCTGACTGCCGACATTATTCAAACCAATGATTCATACAATGGCCAATGTAAGCTAAGCTACTAAGAAAATTAGCTTAATTTTAACATGCCACCTTTTTTATGATATCTTAATCAACAAATGCATCCCTTAGAAAAAGTTTAAGATCTTTCTATTTTGGCTACAGAATTTTCTGAGAGAATTATATCACCTCAGACCTATAGGTAAAGGTGGGATTTTGGGAGTTTTTTCTTTTGCTATTTTGTTTTACGCCTCTTTCCAATCAGATAGATTACTAAAAGGCAGGATCAACATTGTATTTTCTTTTTAATTATTAAAGAATAAAAACATGTATAACATAAATGCAGCCCTAAGCTATATTTCATTGATACAATATGGCCCTTTCTCCCAAAAGTTTGCCCATCCCTGTACTAGAATATGATTTCTGAATTATCTTCATAATTCAAGGAACACCTATATCTCAAAAAAGAAATCATTACATTATATAATTATTTTTGACTTTCCTAAACTATTTTTAAATAGAAAAAATGATATCTTTACAACTGCAAATAAAACAATAAAATAAGGATTCAATGATACTAAGTTAACAACATTATTTAATAAATTATTTACATATAATTTACACTATTAAAATCAAGTTAATTTAGTATCATTATTTATTATATCCTTATTATATTCTACTAAACAAGATGAGTATTTACAAGCCAGTTTACTGTAAATAAAATTTGATTTAATTTTCAAGAATTTTTGTTTACAAGTAGTGTATTAGAAATTTCATTTATTTCTAAAATAATTTAGCGTAATTAGTTGTATAAAAATATAACTTAATGGGTTAGTCTTCTAATTTACTTACAATATGCATTATTTTATTTTATTTTTTAACAGATCTCATATATAGAGACAAGTGCCAAAGATCCACCACTTAATGTAGATGCTGCCTTCCATGAGGTAGTTCGAATCATCAGGTTAATATATTATTTAAATAGTTTTATTAATATTTCTTAGCATAATTTTAAAAGTTCTATTTAATTACAATTTAATCTCAAAATTATTTTATTTTAGAAATTTACCACCACTGGTTGATAAAAAACGTCGTCGTGAATGGTGGAAAAATAGAAAATGTGTTCTTCTCTAGCATAATACTGATTTTAAAACTGGAGAAAAATAACATTTTCATATGGAATTGTTACAATTATAAAAAAAATGTGTTTTCTGTATTTCTATGAGACTATGAAATTATCAAATGTTGAAAGTTGACTCTAAAAATGTTGTTGCCTACAGTTTTTGTGGTATATACAATATATATACTGATATATTATTATGTATTGTATATCTAATATATACTGTATGTATTTGTGTGTATATGTTTCCCATTATTGTTCAACAACTGAATCGATATGTTCTTGTAAATAATTTAGTTGCAGAAATCTTTTATATTGTATAACATTTCCTATAATGGGAAATTCATCCAAAGAGATTTTTGTTTTGAAATGTTATAAAACTGTTGATTGAGAAAATATAATGAAAATTGTTTGATTTATCAAGCACAATTTATTATATAATTATTATTATTATTGTGACACTGTATCTGAAGGATGAATTTGTTTTAAGAACTTAGAATTACAATCAAGACAGTAAAAATTACTTTTTATTACTGAGTTAATCCAGTATTTGGTTAGCTTACAATAATTATGCCATCTATAGAATAGATATCTAATTAAATTTATTATTAAATTTATAGTGAAAGCTAAAAATGTTTTGCTATCATATTTTTATGCTCCAAATGAGTATGGCTAAATTTGGAGAAAACTAATTTTAAATTGACTAAATGTTAAAGTTTATTTTTTATTTATGTGGGATAATAATTTTATTTACCAATAATGTTTTTATTTGTGAATTAATGAACGGATAGAAGAAATTCTGCTGACACACACAATTTTCAACATCACAATATCTAGATAATCATTTGCATTTTGTAAATACTGGTTCTAGTGCCATACCAGTACCTTCTACGAAGGAAATTACTTTATTGTATATCTAAATACCATTTTCAAATGTGATGGTGTGTTTTATTTGGCTTTTTGCCAGAAATTTCTTACTGAATATATTGTGTGTATGGTTATTAATTTTCTATACTTGTGTGATTTAAAGCAATCTATTCTAATTAGTTTTTTTTTTTTTTTGCTGAGAGTAATCCATATACTTCAACATTAAGAATTCTTTTAAAGAAATTAAATTCCATTTTCTAATGTGATCCTCTCATTGCATCTGAATCCATGTATGTATTGATTACTGTTGTAATCATGTGAAATTTTCTGTATTTTGAAACAAAAATGAAAAAGACTTATGAATATAAATTTCTTTACAAAATGTCTTGTTATTTTTTTAATATGTATTATTTCATTTTTATAACAGTATGATATTTTTACATACACTTAGATTAAAAAAAAAATCATCATCATTTAATTTTCAACTTTAAATCTCTTTTGAAGTTTAATTTTAAACTTTCATTTTAACTAATTGAAATGAAAGTTTAAAATTAAACTTAAAACCACCTATAAGTTGATATTTGTTAGTCTATAGTCTGGCACAAACCATTTTAATCTACTTGAGTTTTTGTTTTTTTTTATATTGATATTTTTGAAATTTCAATATATTTATATATAATGTAATAATAATAAATTAATTTTAATAGTTATTTCATGGAATTTATAAATATTAAAAAGAATAAAATAAATATTTTTATACTGTATAATTAAACTTAATCTTCAATTGAAAAAAGTGAATTTTATTTTAATGATATTGATTCATCAAAAGCTATTCAAAAATCTTAACTGCATGAAAAATAATTCAAATATGAAAGATCAAATGCTATCTAAACAATAGTTGTTATATTTGATGGAGAGTATACCTGAATAAATAAAATAATACTGAAATACTGTAATTAGATTTTAAAACAAATCATTCTAAGATTGATAATGTTTCTAAAGTAAAAAAATGTGTTGGTTAAATAAATTTGTATTTCAATATATTAAGTAAATTTTGATCATATTGAAAATATATTTGTTAGTACAGGTTGACAATCAAAAATCCGGCAATTAGTATTCCGGTTCCATCAGTTTTTCGGGATGAATATCAGAACGCATTTTTAAATTTACCGCGTTGGTGCGCCATTGTTTTCTAGAGGCCGTTTATGTTTTGACGGCCCTGTACTCCAGAATCAGATGTTTGATCATGCTTGCAACCAGGGCTGCCAGATTGGCTTTTTTGACTCCAAATAAGCTCTTTTTGGCTTTTTTAAGACATGATTGGCGTTAGAGATTTTTTTAATGTTTTGGCGTTTTTTTTTTTTTTTTTGTTATTGGAGTTACTTGATTATACTAAGGTTACACTTGATTTTTTTTTGCTTATTGGCATTATATAAAATCTTTTAATTTTTTCGAGGGTATAGTAACGAATTAAAATTCTGTAGAACTATTTTATTTAGTTGAATTAACATTCTGCAGAAGTACAGTTTTTTATTTAGTTATTGAACATGAAAATTTCATTTGTTTTTCATTTAGTGTTAATTTTATTTCTTTAAAGCACCGTACAAGTAATCTTTTTCTGTTAAATATATACACACAGTGGATTCCGCTTAATTGGACACGTCGGGACTAAGCCATTTTGGTCCAATTAAACGAAGTAGTAATAAATTCTGAAATAAAATATATAATTCGTAGGTAAATAAGTAAGTTAAAAAATAATAATTAGGTACCTATTTTAATGATTTATTAAAATAGATATCTAATTATTAGTTTTTTACCGATCTTCTCTTCTTCAACACTGGGCCGCCCTCTAATAATTAGGTACCTATTTTAATGATTTATTAAAATAGGTATCCTAATGTAATTAGGTACCTATTTTAATGCTTTATTAAAATAGGTACCTAATTATTAGCTTTTTACGATCTCCTCTGATGAGTCTTCAACACTGGGCCACTAATATTCATGCCTCACCCGCTAACTATAGAAAACCATTGATTTAATGCTTCTTCCACTTCTGGATCCTTTCCATCACGCTTTCTTTTGGATGTTCTAGGAATTTCTTTCTGTAATGCCCACTTCTCACGCGGTTGATTTTCTTATTGTAGGAGATGCGCTATGGTAGATTTTGATATATTTCAGCGAGTCTACGATAGCTTGTATTAAATGGCTGACTTTTAATATTATCCAGCCAAGCAATTTTACTCGAAGGTGTAAAATCCTTTCTTGACATCTTGGCAAAGATTTAAAAATTTTAAATGTGCAAAATCATTTCTTAGCATCTTGGCAAAGATTTAAAAATTTTAAATAAAATCAACACTGTCTTGATATCTTGGCAAAGATTTAAAAATTTTAAATAAAATCGACGTGCAAAATCATTTCTTAGCATCTTGGCAAAGATTTAAAAATTTTAAATAAAATCAACACTGTAAATGATCTTGGTAAAGATTTAAAAATTTTAAATAAAATTGACACTGTAAATGAATATCTTAGGTACAGCAACGATAGACTCTTAAGTAGACGCACACTTGCCAGACTCACGATGATAGTTAACCTGAAAAATTACCGGTATAATAAAATGTTATAATTTTTATAAAAGGAATTTTTTCAGATAGCGCACAACAAGTATTAGTGTACGTAATGTTGCCATACTTTCGAAAAATCCCTAAAATATATCAAAATGTAATGTTGCCATACTTTCGAAAAATCCCTAAAATATATCAAAAATTGGAAGTATTAGTGCATATAGTATTGCCATACTTTCGAAAAATCCCTAAAATATATCAAAAATTGAGTAGTGTTTCCATACTTTTGAAAAATCCCTAAAATATATCAAAAATTGAAAATTCCTTGTTAGTGTATGTAGTGTTGTTATACTTTCGAAAAATCCCTAAAATATATAAAAAATTGAAAATTCCTTTCCTGCTATCGTCCCAATTAAGTGTTTAAATTATATATTAGTTTGGTTTCCATTCTTTGGCTACTATCCCAATTAAACAAAAAGTTGTCCCAATTAAGCGTTTAAATTATGTATTAGTTTATTAGTTTGGTTTCTGTTCTTTGAGATTTGACCCAATTAACTGGAATCTACTATATATATAGAATTCTTGAGATTTGGCCCAATTAAGCAGAATCCACTATATATATATTGTTGAGATTTGACTCGGATGTCACCCCCTCTCGGATGCCCTGCTTTCAACCTTAACAACGACACAAGATTCAGTATGCTCTTGTGTCATTGTAATGGTTAAAAACATTAATGATGCACAGTTATTTCTTCCAAGATTAATGGAAGTATTGTAATATTGACATATTATAGTAAAAACTTATTATTAATTTTTATTTCAATTATTAAATTATACAACTACAAGTTATTACAAATTATTAGTTTCTGCAATTCACGTTTTTATTTTCTTTTCTATTTAAATATTTTCGTATCATTGGCATTGTACATAAGCAAAATGATTTGTAGCAAACTCCAAGCGAACCAGTATATATACTGCACCCTTTTCGGCAATTTCCATACATCTCAGCAGCGTAACGACAGGAAACTTTACAGCCGTTCTCTTGTGTCAAATAATATTGAGTTTGTCCAGACTGTATTGCTAAACATGGATAAAATTTTCATTTTAATCATTCGGCAAGTTAGAAGAAATTATAAATATTCTACTATTTAATATTACTTAGTTATTTAAAATGATTTCTAGAAGTAAATAATTGGTGAAATTCAAGCGTTGTATTTGGATTAGAAATATGATCATTCATTAACTCGTAATGAGAAGAATGTTCATAATTTAAACTGCCGCCATATTGTTAACATATACGCGATAATTATACATTTGTAAATACGACGGTTATTAATAGGACACGCACATTGTTGTAAACCGATAAGCCTTTTATTTTAACTCTTTTTGTAGAAGAGAAGTATTTAATCATGTTTTTTCGGCATCGTATAGAAATATAAAGAGTTACCTGTCAGCAGTAAAATATGGACTGCCACCAATTGCATCAACATTGTTAAAGTTCATGCCTAACAGATTACTTAGAAATACGACGCAATTATGTACATCCTATTTTAAAGACGGAAGCCTGTGTCCAATGTCACTAAAGGACGATTGACAGTGTCCTTTTAAGGGAAAAAAAAACAGGAAAAAGCTTAAAATTTCTGTATTTTCTATAAGTAAACAACAGTATTTTATATTATATAAATCAGAAAATGTTTTGCCTCGCTAGGTTTTTGTCAATTGTAGGTAACAATACCTCATAAACAAGTGCTATTTTTAGCCTACTTACCGAAGGAAATGCAATCTTATAAGGCTCATGTCGTTCCCTCACTAGTAAATTTTGAATTAATTAACAGATTTTTCACGAAATTCAATAGTAATGCTCTGTCATTAAACGACACCTCAACGCAGCATCCTTTAACATTACAGAATGGAATTTAAATTTTATCAGAATTTTAATTTATATTATCATCAATAGATGGCTCTAAATTTTAATAATGTACGGATAGCGTATGGATTTCCTGATTGCTTAACGTTTAAAAAGAGTAATATCTATCACAGTGACGTCACAAACACACTGATGTAACAAAGAATGATGTCATAAAAATACAAATAATTAATGGCAACATAATGACATGGCAATCACTGGCGTCATCCTGACGTTATGCCGCTAAATCAATGTTAAAATTGGATGCAAAAAGTCAGTTGGTTCCAAATGATAAATAAATGAAAAATGACACATTTTGAAAGTAAGAGATTTTAATTCTTTCTGCAACTTCTTGTTTTGTTTCGCAAAGTTTTATGCTACTATACTAAAACAGTGGTCTTCCAAAGCTCATCAGTCGGACGGATGGCCGCGTGGTAAAACTTTGGCTTACTACCCTGGAGGATCCGAGTTCAAAGGATTCGGGTCCCACACCTCCAGTTTTTCAGGAGGGGTCCGGGCCTGGTCCGTTGAACTCCATTCTTCAATCATCCGGTTGACCCCATCATGGGTGTTGGCTAACCTGTGATAATTCAAAGGATCCGGGTCCCACACCTCCAGTTTTTCAGGAGGGGTCCGGGCCTTGTCCATTGAACTCCATTCTTCAATCATCCGGTTGACCCCATCATGGGTGTTGGCTAACCTGTGATGGGCTCTATAAGTGGCCGCCGCCAGATACAGAATATTCCATGAGGATATGGCGGCTTAATCTAACTAACCTAATATAACCAAAGCTCATCTCGGGCCACTTCCGGTGAATAACAGGATTTAACGGACTAGGTCTAGACCAAGGCTGTCCAGTTATAATGAACCCGAGGCCTTTTTGGAAACCAATTTTATTTCCAGATTAGCACACCTTATTACGAAATTATATTTATCAGATTGCATCCAATAAACATGTTAACAAAAAGTTATAAAAATATTTTAACAAATTGCATCCAATAAACATGTTAACAAAAAGTTATAAAATATAAACAGTTCAAAATTGTAAAATAATTATGTATGTATCTATTTAATATAATAAATGAGGGCTGGCAACAGCATTTACAAGGACTGGATATTTACATCCGTTCCTGTTAAAGAAGAATCTCCAAGGCACGATACACTTAGGCTGTGGTTCGATATTCCACGTACTACACTAACTAAACCTTCTCGGTTTTCTTGATTGACGTCAAGAACTTGCTTACAGTGGGTGGCCAAATTATTATACTCAACAAAATTTATATAAATATATTAGCTTTGTTTTACAAAATCTTTTATATATTTAATCTAAAACTCAATATTGCGAAATTATATCATTTTTAGGGTATTTAGGAAGAAAAATAAAAGATAAAAATCCAGTTTTGCTACTTTATTGTCTATTTATAACCTAAAAAATACAACTATTCACTATTTAGGCCTAATAAATCCGCCCTTAGCATCAATAATGGCTTTAATACGCCATGGCATGCTCTCTTTGACTTAATTTTTAATTAATTAATTTACTTTTTGCTCACATTGTAATAGCAAAACACAATTAGTAAAGTGACATTAAATGAGAACCTAATGTATATTTAAAAAAACAACACACACAAATCCTATGAACAACACAGATTTTTCCAACCATATTATCAAATAATATTTACTAATGTTACCTAATATTTACTATTTACTATATTAATCTGTGATGGCAGAATATATTCATATCACTTGATAATAGCAGTCTGCAGAACCATATAGAAATATTACATGCTGGGCAATTTTTTGTAAGCTAAGAATTGTCTATCCTAACAAATGCAAATTTTAGGCTATCACAAAGACTAGGTGTTATTGCATTGATGATACCCCTTCCAACTGTCTTTCTTCAAAATATCATATATTTTTAGGCTTAATTGGTAAATTTAACTTCAAAATGTCCAAAAATGCTTTAATAATAGAAGCATTTATAAACAGATAATCTGTTTAAATAAACAGATTAAAATCATTAATTAAAAATCAGCAGATAAAATAAAAGCAATCGTTATTAGTGAATTTATTTATTCTAATAAATATTAATATCAATGTATACAAAACTATAAAAATTTAGTTCTTCAGTGTTTTTAATTGATCTTTGTATATTATATGCTTGGTTGGACTATATTAATTATTGAACTATGACTAAAATTTTATTTTAAATTTATAACCATTTTAACTATTAAAATACTAATTAGCAGTAAAAAAATTTATTAACTTAAATTTCAACTACGGAAACATTTTTGATTGCAACATAACTATTTTCAGTCTCTCAATATAACAGAAATACAAATTTTGTATTTCTGCTAAAATGAGGCTGAAGATGGTTATTTTACAACCAAAAACATTTCCCCCATAATTCAAATTTAAGTTAATACTTTTTTTTACTCTTAATTAGTACTTTTTCGTATGAACTGAATTTTAAGCAGTGTTTCTAATTAATGTGCAATAATGTATTGGTATTATTATTGGGGGTTTCACAGGCCTGATAATTAATATGAATATTTTCCATAAATATATGAAGCTTTTAAATATGTGATTAATTCATTATTATTATTATAAGCTTTTTAAAATTTATTATTAACATGAAAATTAGAAATATTTATTTTTTTTATTATAAACTTTCAAAACTCAAACACAAAATAAGTCTTTTATATTTTTATAATATGTTTTAAAAAATATCTCAAAAAATTGAAAATATTGTTAAAGCATTCTATGATTGTTCATCAAAAACAAGCAAAAGAACATCTCTTGATTTTGCTATTCAAAACCAAACCATCAATAAAATATAATTTTATCAATATTTTTGTATTTTCTATAAACAATGAAAAAATAGTTGTGTCCAATAAAAAAATTTATTTTCCATAAATAATTTAATTATAATATCATTCTATTTCTTCACATAGTCATTCAATTTACTTTTTGCTTCTAATTTTTAAAATAAACAAATTTTTTTCTTCAAAACATCATAGCAAAAAGTTCTGATATTTTGATGAAATAAAATTTAATGCAAGTAATAGAACTGCATATAATAAAATTAATAATCTTATCACAGATTACCAGTATTGAAAAAGTGTACTTCAATACTATAAAAAGCACTAAATTGCAGTATAGTTTAAAAAAAAAAAAAAAATTTTATTAAAAGAATAATGCTAATGTTTCGGCTAGCAGCCATCTTCAGGCGTATTCGAACTTAATAGTTCCAAAAAGAGAATATACAGTTTTCGTTACAAACATTCTATACATTCACTGTTTGAATATATAGAATGTTCGTAATGAAAACTGTATATTCTTTTTTTGGAACCATTAAGTTCGAATATGCCTGAAGATGGCTGCTAGCCGAAAATGTTAGTGTTATTCTTTTAATAAAAATTTTTTTTTTAAACTATACTGCGATTTAGTGCTTTTTATAGTATTGAATGGCATAGAAGGTATAAGCAGTTTTTTATTACAAGTTGAAAAAGTATACATCTGAAATACTAGTATTGATGATTTAATTTGTTTCACTCAAATGTGATTACAGCAATTTAATTTTAAATGCAACTGCTTTCTGTTGTTACAGTATTTTATCTCTTTTTGAAAATCAACTATGTCAATTAAACTAATCATGCTGGTTATATTTAACAGCATATGAATCAATGTTATGATATGGTACCATAGAGAACACATCAAGCATTTATTTATAAGCTATTTAAAGAAAATGATTCATGCTTATATCTAATATTTATAAAAGTTCCCATTTTTCTTCCAAATAATAAACATAACTAATGACTCAATATAATATATGTAATTATAAATTACTTATACGACTTTAATTTGCAATTTGTAAATTTATCCAATAATAAACACTAAAAATGATTTTTACAATTAAGCATATATATTCAAGCATTATAATAAAGTATAAAAGTATAAACAGAGAACACCCATAAGTTATAGAAATATGCAGACATCTCTTTTGATTATCTTAACATAAAGTGAACATTTGTCCTAAATTTTCAGTGACAATCCCCAAAAATAAGATAATATTCTGGATGAATTTTATTCCTAATTTTGTCTTGGATTTTTTAGTTTTTGTGTTTTGGATATACAGTATTCATTAATATTTTAAGACTTATTTTTTATAGTAAAAATATATTTCATCATCATATCTAGCTAATGAGTTATTTTTGATAATTGAAAGCACAAATTTCATTAAATATCAATAGAAATATTTCTTTCTATTAGTAACAAAATTAAAAAATTTTGATTTATAATTCAGAAATATTGATGATATACAAATTTGCTGAATTTACATTAATGGTTGAAAAATAAAGTATAATAATGATTGCTTTCAATTCATTTTGATTTTTCTATTATAAACATTCATAATTCATTAAATTTTATAATTTAATAATAATAGCAAGAATTCTATAGCAATTCTATAATAGCAAAAATAAGACAATGAATGTTAATGAAAATTCATTTGATCTATATTGATTTATTCTTTATATATTTTTACAATAATATTTTTCATAAATTATTTGAACTGAATTATTTTTAAATAAGTATACAATCAATATCGTGAAAATCTGTTTCATTTAGTTATATAATTAAACCATTGTGGTATAATAGAGAGGAAATAAAGGGTATTTCATTGCTTGTTTATTGGGTTTAATGCTTTAATATTTTTATTAATAATTTTATTGTTTAATTCAGTTTAATTGTGAATAAACAACTTCAAAGGAGAGTTTATTTATCTGTTAAATGATAAATCCTACATGATATGATACGACTAACTTGTAAGTCTTATTTCGTCACGTTCTTATTTTGAAAACTTAAATCTATACACTGCAGCTATTAATCCGTAGTTAATAAGTATTTTGTTTTTATTGTGCCATATATTTTTCATTAACAGGTAAAATAATAATTAAAATGCACTAAATGCATTCGCAATTACGATAGATGTTTTTCGATGATAATTCTAAAAACAAACTTTCTTGCTTAAATTTTAATCTAAACATATATAACAATCACGTTATATCTCTAACTAATCGCGTGATACGTAAAAATGATCATCAAAAGAATAAATTTTCGTTACTAACAAATAATTCTTTCGAACAAAACAAAATTTACCTCCACTAGTCGACATCTTGAAATGGTCACGTGATATCCTCTTCTCTGCCATCTGTCGACAAATAATGCAAATATTTTTTATTTTTTTTTTTTGTAAAATTTGCAGATTTAACGAAAATCAGCAAATAGTTTGCATAGTTTAATTTAAGGAATTTGAAAATTAACTAGCCTAGTAAATCAATTCTTATTGAATATTTTAGATTGGATTGATAGAGCACGTACGATGACGAGTGATGTCTTATCAACATCTGGAAGAATCATAGAATGGATGATACTTCTCTGTGCAAAAGCTATCTGCACGTTTTAGATTGTAAGCGATTCAGTTCAGGCACTTGGTATACAGAGGATAAAAAAAATCTTTCAGTGTGATTTATGTTCGAAAATTTAATATATATATATATTCATTATTTAATTCATAATAAATTGGAATTTAGTTAAACAAATTCGACAATTAGAAGTTTTAAAACTTTCATCTTCTGGTGATTATACATGTAATATTTTTATAATTTTAAAACATCGTTTTTGAAAAGTTATAAGATTAATGCATTTCTTAAAAATATATTTTATAAATAATCTGCTTTCATTCGAAAATGTTTTTTATGATAGGATAAAAACGTAAGCGATATAAAACCGAAATTTACAACCATTTTAGTGATTTATCCTTTTGTGTTTCCTCTAATGAGATCCTTATGCCTTATTGACAAGTTATTTGCTTGCTAAATGAATACAATTGACGATGAAGATCTATACGTGGAAAGATAAGGCTGATGTCTGAAGGGACTCATAAAACAACAAGGATGAAGTCAATGCTTTCCACCAAAATTGAGATTGGATAAACCTAATCTTGTCTCGGTACGTCCATCACGGAGTGGAGATAGGAGGTTGACAGCTACTTTTGAGCCTTCTAAATTTTCTCCTTCAATCGAGAGAGAAGTCCTTTTCTCACTTTCCTATCCGGTTAACTTTAATTTTAAGCAAAGAGATTTAATTAACATTATAAAAGTTTATTTATCTTAATGCGCGAAGCGACGCGATATATCTTCGCGCTTGTGAGGCACAAAACATTGATGTTATAAATATATATAAGTATAAATAATACATAAAAATCTATTATCAACAATTTACAAGCACTTTAAACGAATCAAAACTATACTATTTCAGCAATGGCGAATTTATCCTGAGCATGACATATTTTAAAAGGACATCATAGCTTCTATATGTTTAAAAAAATATACATACTTTTATTATTTTAATTTATATTCAGTTAAAACTCTGTTATTAAACACATCTTTTTCTTTACGTTGCAAGTTTTGTGCATTGTAAAGAAAAAGTATTTAAATAAATTATTCTAAAACTAACTATAATTATAAACAAGTTATAAACTAAAATGACAAAGTATTTAGTAAAATAAATTAATTAATTATATTGTATTTGAATCGGATCTTCCTGTATAAATATAATCATAGCTAAATAGAATATATGTATTATTATTATTTTAATTTTCAATAATCAATTATCATAATTAATTTTGAAATTATATAAGGGTTCTAGGCGCGCACTATAGCGTCACTATTGACGACGTGTTGCATGTTTGTCAATGATAAAATTCGAATTTAATTATATTATTACTATACATTGTAATATTTTAGTTATAATAAGTAACATATGTATCTCAGCGAGTTTTTGGTTATTTTTTATTTATTTATGATTTTTATAGCTATACTGTATTTTACATTTTTGTTTTTTCATGCGATTAGTCGCGACATCAAGCTTGCGTTCAAATCCAATAAGTATTTTTCTGAATTTTTATTCATTCTAAAACATCTAATTATTCTTAGATTTATATTTTTGAATTTAAAATATATTTTGACTTAATCATATTTTTTTTCAAAATTTTATATCCATATATCGCATAAACAGCGCAACTTTGTTTATCTTATCTGATTATCCTAAAAGAAGTTTTAAATCTACTTTTTATCATATTATAACAGATTATTTTATTGCAAAATTGCAATATAATTAAATTTATTATCTTAAAACCGTTTTAAATACCAAAAAGACATAAAAATCTCTCACATTACTAAAACAGTACGATATTAAAATAACAAATTTTTATCATAAATCATTTTTGAGTTTACACCTTCAAAATATCTTTCGCTATCAACCCTCACTTTTATATAGGGTATTATACGTCAAGTTGACGGTTATACGATATTATTTACGACGGGAGAAGTTGTGTCCGAACCAAACGATATAGGATAGTATTTATCGCTACTATCCACTGTACTTGTACCTATAGTAGCATCTAGCAGTAAACACGACCACTGACCAGTGTTAAGACCGGACACCACATGGACTTATGAGGAGGAGAAACGTTATCAGAAGCTATCCGAGCGAAACGATGCAAGGACCCCGAATTCGGACGGAGCCACTAGATAAGTATAGTCCCCGGGGAATGACAAGAATATCTCTTAAGACTGTAAAGCTGTGAAATGTATACAGGAATACACTTGAATTTACAGAGATTCAATTAAATTTAATACAGTGTATAAATATTTGAGTTTATGGTCGAAGAGACAGTCCTATTAAGAGGGACACTGAAATTTTGTTTTACTCGATGTGCAAAGAGTTTTGCAGTTTTCTAAAGGACCGCCATGTATATAGAAACTCCCATTGGGAGGATGTAAGGTACGAGCAGTAAAAGGTGAAGAGAGCAAAGACGATTCTAGTGCGAGTTAAAGGAGCGTAATTTGTTAACATTCTGTTTACTATTGGGACTTATAAACTTAAGTGAATTTGACGATTTCTTGTAGCATTACGCGGTTAATTTAGACGACTAGAAACACCAATTAATGCTAACAAAAATCTTATATTAGTTGTACAGTATATATGCATTATATAATCGTTCCCTTCATATCCTTTTTTTTTTGTGTGTTCCTCGAACTTCTTTAGAGTTGCTTAAATGTTACAATACAAGCCATTATGAAAGCTTGTCTCTTACTGAGGCCTTAAATAGTAAAGAGTGTATTGAGTTTGCATATCAAACTGAACATTAGGTAGTTTGGTATTTATAAGAGATCCCCTTTCGCTCGGGCCCCCTAGTATGCTTTCTTCTCTCGATTCGGCTCTTCTCCTTCACAATAGCTAATGAAGGCGATTGTGTGCGTGCATCAGAAGATAAAAGGCCTCCATTTGTCTCTAATGATGTTGATGCTGTGCCGTTACTATGCCAACAGTAGGAGCATGCTCAGAAAGGAACATGTCATGCTAAACGACCATTTCATTAAAGACTAATCGGATTTTCCTCAGATTATAACTATTAAAATCACCTTTCAATTTAATTTATGTTTGCTGCTATAACATTCATTTCGTATTTCCGAATTCTCCTTTGACATCATTAGTTGGAAGAATAAGTTTTGTTCCATTTAACTAAAACTTTTAATGCTTCAAATGTTAGTGTTTACACCACCAATTTGCTCTAATTAGTCTTTAAACTATTGATTTACTTTTCCTCTATCGGCACCAGGTCGGCACAATTCTGATTTTTTTCCTTCTATAAAATAGATTCTCTTTTCGCAGTCTTGAGAATGTTTGAAATCAGAATATCTTAAAATCCAGAGAAAAGTATGAGAGGACTCTCAGAAAGAGTACTATCCCTTCTCAACAGTTTTCTCGATTGGACCCTAGGGCCATTTTTACGAATAATAGCCTACGTGAAGGACTAAATATTTGCATTTTAACAGCTTTTAAGTTGATTTAAATTCCAAATATGGTCTTGTAGTTCTAGTTTAGATAAGAAAAAAGTTCTGTCTAAAACAGGCTCCTCAATGATCCATTGCCAATTTTTAAGGAAATTCAAAAACCACTACTGCTTTAAAGAGCCACTTCGGTCTGCGATGCCCTTAATCCAGTAGCCCAAATTAAGCGTTTCCAGTACGGAAATGTAATCATTCCAGTTTTGGTTGTATAACATGAATGACGTCATCGGGTAGGGGACAGGTGATCCGTCCCTATCAAGCTTGACGTCAATTGCACGTGACAGTTTAATCAGATGCAGAATTTCAGGATGGGGTTCTCTCACTGATATCTGAGCGGCCCAATTTCCTTATTAATTCAATGAACAAGCTACAAATCTACATAAACCTGATTAAAAGTAAATTTTTTAAACCCTCATCTCCAATTTAAATCAGATAAGAATGCATTAAGCCAAACAAGATTAGGCTACCATGTTTATTAAAATAGAAAAGTTTAGATTCATTTAGTAATGCTTCTCTTTATATTCATTCTAAAGTCGAACAGGCAAACATACAGACGATTCTTGTAAGTTCATTGAAAATGTATATGTCCATTCTTTCTGATTAAACTTTGATTAATTTACTAGCGAGAATTTGAATCGATTCATCTAATGTGGAGCTTCATTAATTCGATTAAGTTGTATTTATTTAAGAAAAATCCCCAAAAAATTTAGAATTTTTTCGGTAAACTAAATTGAGTGGAATTTAGAACATCTTGCATTTGAATTTTTAAGTTAAAGACCATCATCCAAACTATACTTTAAAGGGAAACATTTTTCATTAATATATTAGGATTTAATTAAAATAAATAAAATAAAATTTTTTTTTACTTTTTGAAAATTAAAACCAATGAGATAAATTGCTTCAGAACTTAAATAATTAAAGATTTTCTCCAGACTGCAAATCCAGTGAAGTTTGAAAAAGTGATGAAGAACCCCTAAACTCATCAAGAGTTACAAAATGATGTGAAGCGCTAGAAGTCACCCAGCTGAAATATTACAGACCTTGTCCCTATAAATTGGAGCGACTCTTCTAGTACGACACCTCAAATTAAGTTCCCCTCTTTCCCAACGCCCAAAACAGTTTGGCTAGTTGCATAAAATGGCCATTACCTCTTATTTCTCCCAGCGTGTAACAAATCTCATCCTCTATCATCCCTCTTCGATCAATACAATTGCGGTACACCGCACCAAACAATAAAAAAGGGGGAAGAATAGGATAAAAAAAAGTAAAAGAAAAGCTGTTAATCCAAAATTTACGAGCGCTCTTTAATCTAGACTCCAGTCTTCCATAAAGTCCAAATTAAAGCGATCCCCCATTGGATAGCAGGGGGAGGTGTATATAAAAATTGAAACAGTATTTGAACCCGACTTTTAATAGTGATGACGTCCCTTTCGTGCCCTGTTAGATTTTTATTACCCTAGCAGCTTCTCATTCACTGGGGGTGCTTCTCTTAACTGTCTGGGGCTGTACACGTACTAATTGAATGTGCAGAGGGCTACTTGCTTCGCATTCCACAAATTGGAGGTCTCTAATCATCGCTCGCTCTTCGGAGATCATTTCCTCTTGGTGGCGATAGATGGCGTTAAAACGGATCGATGAATGCAGTTTTAGGTTAATTGGAATACATGTGCTGAGTGTTATTTGTGCGGTTTTGTTTCGTTAAGTAATTTGTTAAAACTGCGCTTTTACATTCGCCCCTTAAACGATCCTCTTATTTTAGATACATTGAATGCTAAAAATGCTAATTTCCGCAATTTATGACGATACTAAGTCTCTTGATAACCCAACAGCTAACTAACTGATCAAAATTAAACTTTAAAGGGCCCTTTTCTCGATTAAACCAAATTTTATGCCTCTTTATATCGGTTTAACGTTTCAAATACATAAAATTAATCTAAAATGTATCAAACCGAGCTGTTATCAAGAAAAGCTTTATTAATTAAAACTTTTAATGAACATTTTTGCAAATTATTTTCATTGCTCCTTTAAGATATTTTTTGAAACAGTTTAGTTGAATCAGTCCAATTCCAAAAGCCACACTCCTGTTTTATGTTTTCATTCTGAATTATATCATAATCAGAATGATGTTAAATTTTTTTATACTTTGAAAAACTAATTTTAGAGTTATAAAATGTTTTTCTTTTCCGGATGAGTAATGAAATTATGAAGAAAAATGTTATTTTTGCCTAAAAATTTTCTTAAAAAATTTTATAGTATATTCTTTACTGTGAAGAAGTACGATGCTTAATAGAGAATTTGACCCCGTAGCAAATTAATTTCGGAAGAACTGCTTTACGATAAGTCTCCCTAATGGTTGTTCATAAAAAATCGCTGCTTCTACATAAAATAGGAAAGTACAAGAGAAGAGGAATCGTATAAAGAATAGTAGAAGTCATTCATTTCTGAAACAGCTCGTGACCTCTTCTGCTCTGCAATGACCTGGCAGACGTCGCCACTCATAATGACCGGAACTCGCTCTTCTGCCATAAAAAGACCCAAAAGGGTTTCCCTGGGAGTAGTGCAGGCTTTTGTGGCAGCGAGTAGTTAACGGAAGTTAAGATGTTTATTTAATGTTCACTTGTCCACTGAAATTGAGGTTAAGCGGAGAGAGAAAGATCATAATTGCCATGGGCACAGACAAAAGACAAAATTGTTTCTTCTCCCAGAGCTATAAATATGTTATTTAAAAATATAAATCTTCCTAAAGTTTTATTATCTCTTTAACAACTCCATTATCTAATATTTTTAGACCAGTGCCATTCAGTTTACTCTGTTTGTCGTTGTTAAGGTACAGAAGGACAGATTTTGGTTTAGACAAATGGGTATAGTTGAGAAATGGTTAGAAGACAATTTATTATATGCGAATAATGATTGTGCTAAATTTAATGGTTCACCTAGATAATTAGGCTTGAAACGTGCTATAATTGTGAAGAGAGGTAAAACCTATATAGCCCATTACATTTTGGTCTCATAAAACCGAGTAGACCACGTTAAGGTCAATTACGATCTGTATTACTATTCATATTAGTTTTACAATACTATAAGTTTGTTTTTAAAATCTATAAATTTTTCCAGAAATTTTTCTGGATTTTAAACTGCCAAAGTTGTTTATCTATGAATATATTTTATCAAGAAAATCTAATAAAAAAATAAAAAATTTCATCAGCTACAAAAGTGAAAATTTATACTTTTCGCATCTCAAGCTAAAGCTTAACTTGTAAAAATGGAAACAAGAAACTGCACTATATCTGGATATTAATTACTTCAGTCTGTTTCACGTCCCCAAAAAGTAAAAATTAACAAAAAATTAAGCTCGTAAATCATAATTATGTACTTATGAACTTCATTAATTTTCTAAACCCGTTTTTACAATGTGTAATGTCAACATTAATTAAAAAAAGACAGAAATTACGTTTTTTTGCGTTAAATACTTAACACTACATAACGTAGAGTGGTGAAAAGTCGTAAATTTTTGTTCTGTTGACAAACTAACGACGAGATGAAAATGGTTCTATTGGACGTTGGCCCATCTTCTTTAGACTAACGCCTGCAATATACAAACATCCGGGAAGGTCAATTAGTGTGCTCCACTACCTGTTGTCGGCTCTTTCCTCTTTGTTAATGAAATTACTCATGCACCACTTCAAACGGAATGGCTTTGCTACTGCAGGAAATGAAACAGAGACACCAACGTGGATGCTTAATAAACCAATCTGGTTTTTATCTAATTCATACAAACTTAAATCCATTTTTTATTTTATGACAATGTTTAAGTGCTTGCGTGACTAACCGCTCCTTAGTAATTTATGAATTATTTCTATAAATACTTGAAAAGGCAGTTTTATAACGCTTTGTTAAATTTTGTAAAATAATTAATCAAAATACTATAATTCATTCACGAATTTTCTGTTCATTTCACTCGTGTATTAGTGTTGTACTCGTTAATTGATTCGTAATATGGAGTTCTTTACATATAATCAATTTATTTAACTGTGAATGAAGAATAATCGATTCATTTTGTCTATGAATGAAATCGTAGTAGATTGATTGCATTTGTATATGATCAAAATATTTTAAGTGAATGTATTATTCACATTTAATTTTCATTAATAAAACTTTTATTTTAATAAGTGTGAATAGTGTATGTCTTAACTTCCTAGAAACATTAACTTCATATCTAATTTAAGTTTTCACTATTAAATTTTTTATAAATTATTTAGATAAAAATTACGTATTGTAGTGAAAAAATAGTCAATTTTTCCAAGTAAACAGAATTATAGTTCCTGTAAAGGATACTTCTCTGCATTAATTATTTCACACAAGAAAGCTAGCCGCAAAGGAGAAACCGGGAATTTCTAAAATCGCTCCTCTTAAAAAACTATTTAATTTATTACAACAATTAAATATAAACTAAAAACACTAGAATTAACGATTGTCACAGCATTTATCATTAAGGAACATTATCAAAAAGCAAAATTTGTTCCCCGAGGTTAGAACATCAGAATTAATGTCCTGAAACTTCTAGTACTCGCAAAACCAGACGATTAAATTGAAGGCAGGTAGTAAGTCTCTAATCCCTCATCACTAGCTGTAGGGAAGACACAGAGACAATTACCCTACCCTCCCAACTTCTCTCGGAGGTGTCATTTCTCAACTCCCCTTTGCGACTAGAGAGTGAGTTAGACAGAGCATCCAAGTAAAATCGATCCATCTTCAAACAGGAGTCCCGACAGATTTAAATAAATCCACCACTAGCTATGTTTATTTCCACTTAATTTCTTATTAATGTGACAGCAGAGAGTGCAGCACTCATTGTTTGAATTACCAACCTTTTGGACCTCTGGGTGCGATTTGTCTATTTGACGCATGGACAATAGCCCTTTCTCTTAAATGTAACCCTTGATTTACATATTAATACACACTTCATCTACTATCAAAAGAGGTTTTACCCTCACTTCTTTTTTACTTTGAAAGATCTTTATTATTGTCCTTAATTGCTGTTGTGGTAGAAGCAAAAAGAAAATTTTCTTCTGGTTTATAATTTTTTAAGCTAATTTTACATTAGTTTTACTTAATTAATTTAAATAAATTTAATAATTAACAGCTGCCATCATCTAATTAGAATCACAAAATATTATTTAATTAGATTTTAATTATTTCACTTATTAATTAATTAATTTTTTATTATATTAAATTGATCGCTGACATAACATTTAAAATTAATTTTTATTCTTTAATTTCATTAGACTTTTTTCCTTAATTATGAATGATTTGAAAGTAACTGATTTGCGATATCGAATTGTTAAAGCGAAACTGATTTATAATACTAATGAATAGATGGAAGCATAACTGATTTACAAGATGAGGACCGATTAAAAATTAAATGCATGAATTAATTTATTGATAAAACGTGAAATTTACTCTCATTGTTTAAGTTATACAAACTATTAATCTTTTTAACACTACAGAATTCATATTTAAAAACATTACGTTAAATCACATTACTGTACAGTAATTCATTGTTTGGATGTCAGATGCTTGGCTTATAACAATAATTGATAACGTTGTAAAACATTAAAAATAATTAAGTTTCATAAATCTTCTGTTCATTATGGTAACAATTATTTTTGTGAACGTCTAAAAATTTATTAAAACGAAAAAATATTTCAATCTAATGTCATAAAATATTAATACTATAAAAGAATGCATATATCTTATTATTTTAATCCATATTTTTTATTAAAAAAAGAAAAATTTTGTATAATTTGTGAATTGTGCCTCTAGATTTCCCTTGTACAAAAATAAAAAATTCAGTTTAATACAGTATATCGAAACTGGGTTTTATTTGATTTAAAGTTTTCTATGACCGAGTAATGCGCAATTAATTAACAGATAATTAATTAAATATTTAATAATCTGATAAGAATATTAAAAATATAGTAGGGCCTATATAACTTAAAATTCATTGATTATTGTTGTTGCATTAAGAAACGAATAAAAGTCCTGAAATATACACTTTAATAATGGAAAAGGAAAATAATATATAAATAATAAACTTAAACAAAATTCAAAGCTTAAACAAAACTTCGTACACGTATTAAAACTTATTGCAGTCTTCGGGCTTTATATTTAGAATTAAAATGTTCTTTACGCAATTCTTAATAAAGTATTGAATAAATATACATTTATCTTATCAGAATCGTAACGAATGAAAAAGTATAGTTTATCAATACAAAGACTTTAACCCCTTTTAAACGGTTCAACTTTGTATTCAAAACAACCCACTTTTGAGCAGAAGCGTTAGTGGGAATATTAATTATTGTCGATGTTTACACATTTCGTGCGGTGATAAATGACTCCACATGGGAGCGTTCTCTCTTATCCGGTCCGGCTTTTCTCTCACAATTGACATACTCGAGGGACGTTCTGCCGGACAATGCATCGATTCAACAGATGTATTCATTCAATAGAGGATACTGTTGCCGTATATAAAGTTTTGCTACTACGAAAATTCTCTTACATGTGTTTGACGTGTTGATAATTGTTACCTGATTTATTCATTCATTAATTTAGTTTGCATTAATGTTGATGACTGTAATATCTTCATGCGTTCTCATTAACAACTTATATTGTTAATTTTGTGAAATCTAAAAGTGTTCTATCTATTATGTCTTATTAAAATTTGTTGAAAGTACTCATCTACGTTGTTTGTCAATGTAAATAAAGTAATGAGAAATTCATTCCAATTTAATTATAATTATTTTCTCTCCAATTAATGCAATACAATCCGAATTATTGCAAGTATCGCATTGGATATTTTCTCCCACATTCAAGAAATTTCACATTTAAGAAGTATTCATACAAATATATATATATATATATATAATTAGAACTAAATATATTTTGTAATCCAAGGTAGGTTCTGAATCTATTCTTAGAAAACGCACTTTCACACAAAAAAGTACTACCAAACGTTGATATTACTTTCCGACTAAAATCACAAAAGTTAGGAAAACGTTAGTATGTAGATGGCCGTGGCGGCGCACATTTCTACGCCGTGCAAAAATATTTGCGGCGTTAACGCTTGCGCTTGGTGTCAAAGTATAGATGCATCACGGGAAAAAAGCGAAACGTCGAACGTTTTAAGAGAACAGATCGGCGCTTTCCTTCGGCGTTTGGTGACGTCATGTTTTGCGGCGCACATTTCTACGCCGTGCAAAAATATTTGCGGCGTTAACGCTTGCGCTGGTGTAAACTGGCCTTAAGCCCATAATCAATTATCGATTGAACAAAAGTAGGCAATAGTATTCGTAAGATTTTATAATTTCGTAAATAGTAAAGGTTGCGTATTAACTGATTAACGGTTAAGGATAATAATAACGAAAACATAGGTAAAAATGTAAACAAAATACGAAACTGGCGATGCGAATTGAATGTGGCGAGAAGGAATTACTTTTCATTCGGGTTAGGTCTTCCTCCGCTGATTTTGTGTCTTCTGTAGCCTACAATAGTTCGGTTTTTAGTTATCTCCTATCGTAAAGGTTGCGTATTAACTGATTAACGGTTAAGGATAATAATAATTATAAAAATGTAAACAAAATATGAAACTGGCGATGCGAATTGAATGTGGCGAGAAAGAATTACTTTTTGATTTACTCCGCTGATTTTGTGTCTTCTGTAGCCTACAATAGTTCGGTTTTTAGTTATCTCCTATCTTAAAATGCAGAATTAATGCATATCAAAATAGTGAAGATTTTCAAAATCATAATCTGATTGATTACCTTAGAGGTATTGCATACAACTTCGAGTTTTAAACAATAATAATGTGTATTTATTATATTAAAATGTATTAGAAATCAAAAAATAACTAAAATAGTCACAATTTAAAACTTTAAACTGAAATAGTTAACGTTAAAATTGGCATGATTGAAAGTCTTATAAAAAAGTATTAAATAAAAGTGAAAAAAAAACATAAAAAGTAATATTATATCAGTAATCGTGAAAGCCTCGCGGGCCGCAAAAAATGGCTTGGCGGGCCGCCTTTTGGACAGATAGTGAAGATTTTCAAAATCATAATCTGAGAGGTATTGCATACAACTTCGAGTTTTAAACAATAATAATGTGTATTTATTATATTAAAACAAAATAAATTAGAATCATTAAAATCTTGGTGTATTATTTACATTTCCTAGCCTATTCATTATCTACAGCAGGGGTCACCAAACTTTTTTGCACATTGGGCCGGATAACTGACAAAATGACGAGCGCGGGCCGCATAATCATTATGTACAATGTACAATACTTGCAAGCCAGAACGAAAGCCACGGATCACTATACGGATGCGAAACTTCCATAGGCTGCTATGCAACTCATTTCTAAACGCCCTCTAACGGATGGAGGAAAAACTAAATGTATTAAATACAGCCGACTTCCAGGGGCAAGGGCGCTGAATCATGGGTGAGTGGCATGCAATGCACAATAAACAAGGACAACCAACATATTTATTTACTAAAAAAGTTATCAAAGAAAATAACGTTAGCAAAAAGATAGTTACATCAGACCTAGTGTGCATAAATCCGAATATCACAAACTAAGCAGCAAAAATCATTAGTGAGATTTGTGAAACTGACGTTTGGCTTTCAAGATATCATCAATGTTTGGTTTGAATAAAGAAAATCTAGATACAATATTTTAAAATTTTTAAAATAGTAAATTTAAAGCACAGCAGCAGCCAGGAGGTATACGCACGTGTTTGAAGATCTAGTATTCTAAACATAATACAGTATTTAAATTAAAATTGTATCACAACGTCTCGTGTTCCATACATTTTATCAAGCAAATTCTAAACATAATACAGTATTTAAATTAAAATCGTATCACAACGTCTCGTGTTCCATACATTTTATCAAGCAAATTCAAGTAGGCCTACCGTCGGCGGGCCGGATAAACTGGCGTCGCGGGCCGTAGTTTGGTGACCCCTGATCTACAGGATGTGAAATGTTCCGGGGACGAAATGTGCTCGGGGCGAAATGCGACGGACCCTGTCGCTCATAGCATAGCGAAGCATTGCTTTTTGTAGTATCGCATCGTGCAGCGTCGCGTCGCGTCGCTTGTATATGAGACATGGCCGCCGCCAGATATAGTATATCCCAAGTGTGATGTGGCGGCTTAACTAATACATAACCATAATCAAAAGCAGAACAGGAAAATGCCCACATAGAATATGTATTAAAATAGACTATAACATATTTTTTTAATTAAATGAATAAAAAATTTCTAAATTGAATACAATATTCGTTATTTAAAATATTAGTAATAATGTTTAAAATAAACAAAATTTAATAATATAAGTTTATTTATGTTACAGATTTACGAAACTTTCCAAAATGTCTCTTAGCCAAATAAAGTATTTAAAAGTTTTTTTTTTTTTTGTAATATGTAACTTCATCTATATTTTAATGATTTTTGTACAGGGCAGTTGGTACAAAAATCATTAAAATATAGATAGTAGAGATATAGATAGTATAGATTAAATATAGGCAGTACAGGCGGTTTTGTACATCGTGTATAAGATTAAATAAGCTAATTTTTGATATCTCATATGGAAATTATTTAATAAATAATTATCTCAAACAGTTTGTTTTTGAAAAAGAAAACATTATTTTATTTTTTGAATTTTAAGGTTTTTCGAAATTTTATTTATTTATAATCTCAAGTAACATTTTTTTTAATAATTGATTAATTGATGGTAAAATAAAATATAGAATTAAATTAATTAATTGATTGATTTTATTGGTTCTTTAAATGTATCCATTATCTATGATGACAATTATCTGATCCATTATCTATGATTTTAAAATACATAAGTCCTATATATGTATAAAATGCTTTAATAATTCAGTAATAGTAAATTTTGTTTTTCTATTAAGAAATTATAGATTTATCTAGTATTCTCTAAATATGAGGATAGCTTAACATTTACTGTATTTTGATATTATGTAAATATTAGTCATTCATTCATTAGATTATTATATACAATTATTATTTAATTTACATCTCTTTATAATATTTTAAGCAGTATGGTTCACCACAGTCGTAATAGGATGAGCTATGTAGATGAAAATTGTTGGATTGATGAATCGGGAACAGCGGGATAGCTAAGTTTTTTGGTCTGTATTTTTATTAATGATTAAACATCAAAAAACATAAAAAATAAATGCTATAGTATGATACTACTTATTAAATACAATTTGATAAACAAAAATTATACTATAACTAATAAATTCACGAAAAAATTAAAATATTACTTTTCGCGCTTTTTACATTTTCGAAATCATCAAAATTTTTTTAAATCCGTTTTAATAGAATATTTCTGCTCAATAGCCAACATTGCAAGAATACACAGTCTACACTGACTAATATCATTTATTTTATATGATTTTATTATTCGTATCTTACTAAATGATCTTTCGTCGGAGGTAGCTGGCAAGGGAAGGATAAAAAATAAAAATAAATATTTCTGAAAAATCACTTTTTAAGGCTATATATTGATATTAACAAATAAAAAATTGTCTGATGGACATGTCTGTTGATAAATTGTGTTTAATATGTGTGAATAAATTATAATATCGAATCGGCAGTTAGGAAAAGAGTACAATAAATACTTTTTTTTTAGAACCGAAAACTCAATATATCAGCATTTAATATATTTTCGGTTCTAGTACTGTATTGCGAAATAATTTTTACTAACTTCTTCAAATTTGGGATCTATCCAGAACTCCTTGGAAATTTGCTCAGATTCGTATATAATATACAGTATATGAATTTCGAATGTTTTGTAGATTTTTACTAATTCGATCCAATGTAGAAATACGTTCATCAAAGTCTATATTATGTTTTCTGTAGAGTTTTTGAAGCATAATTAGAAATGCATCACGTTATTCAAAAATATATACAACTGAAAATAAAATTAAACGTTTTTAAATTGATTTAAGATTAATTTCTGTTAAAGCTTTCGTAATATCCCAAATCGAACTATGAAATAAGTTACAATAGGTAAAATTCGAGAATAAGGTTCCGGATGTCTGATCACTACTCAAGTCACTAATACACAAAGATGCATTTGTAAAAGCAAAATAAAGATTGTCACCGCCTGGATTAGCTATGTTTGGCGGTAAGATAAAAAATTTCTTCCTTATTCTAGATTTATCACATTATCGGAGAGAAAATAAAGATTAGCTATTGTTTGGCGGTAAGATAAAAAATTTCTTCCTTATTCTAGATTTATCACATTATCGGAGAGCTCATTGAGAAAAATATTTTCATTACATGTTGTGTTTGTCCATAGGCCCTAGCGTATTAAGAATAGACTCTACTTGCATTTGTTTTATGCATCTGGCGAAGTAAGGGCTCTTAATTCACTGGACACATAGTCTTTGCCTACTCTTGCTATATAGTAGTTATGCCGCTGACCGAGAATTATTCTGAAAAATTCTGTAGATAAAGGATTCGAAATCAACTTTGAAATTTACATGTTTAATAATCTTCAATAAATTATCTGTTTTAAATTTGAATATGAATGAATAGTGATAATCCTATAATAGTTTATTTCTCCTTATTTAATGATACCTTTATCTTTAATGGTATTCTTAAACTCTATGTTAATGATTTACTGTAATTTCAACTAATTAGTTTAATCTATTATTATTTTCAATTAATTCTTGAATTAAAATATTATGTGCATGGCCTAAAACGTTTAATATCCAATAGAATTTCATAATAAATAATTTTATATCCAAAACAAAGATATCACAATCTAATTTGTCACTATAAGCTTTTTATATAAAAATGAGTGATACAGATCGGCATTCTCAGGCTTTGTAACCCCCTCATTTCGAGTTTCAATGTCACTGTTACTTCGTTTACCTCTTGATTTACCCACACCATCGTTGACCAGCACAGTTGATCTGAGATGTGCAAGTCTGTCGATCGAAATACTCAACTAAGAAAATACGGCTTTAGTTGCCAGCTTGGTCGCCGGTCACACCCCATAGGACATGTTCAACCTTTTTTTACTATGCCAGTTACTTTTCTATACTAAGTTCTTCTTCTTTGGGGTAATATGGAGGTATACTAAGTTATTCGGCGATCTCTTATAAATATCACGTTCTCCCATCTGATATCTGATTACGTACAGCTATGCAGTTAAATGCACTCACTCACTTCAGAGGATCCACTCTCTCAGCCCTAAAAAATTTTTTATGTATTCAAAAATTTATTTATCCCTTTTAATTATTTTAATTCAACAAATAAAACAAATATATTGAAATAAAATATTTATTCTTCTATTTTGAAAACCTAATGTTAGAAAAAATAACAGATTGATTACAGACTCACAAGTTACAAGAAATGCTGGTTGATTAAAAAAAGTTAATGTGAAATTTGGCATTGTTTAGAGCTCACACTTAAAGAGAATTAAAAAAATAATACCAAATAATGATAAATAAATTATTATGTTTTCAGTTTTAATTAAATTTGGAAGGCGAAATCATCTTGGGAAGAATAAATAAGAGATCGATCAAAAATCACTCCGCGGGTTGAACACCCCTGCTATAGGACGACCAAGGATGTTTTATAAAGCATCCTTGAGGACGACCTAGCGCGGATTTCGAAGGGATGCGATAGCGACACAATGACAACCAATACTTGTCCCCTAATTCAATGAGAATGATATATGTTCTATCGTGATACAAAAAACTTAAGAATTATATTAAAAAATCTAATCATTAAGATTAGTTTTTTGACGAACAACACGACAGGGAACGTCCTGGCGTGAATCACGGTAGTACAAACTCTCTTTCAGTTAATCTATAATTGCAGGGACGCCGAGAAGGGTGACATCCGAGACTTTAGTCATGGGCCCGGCATCAAAAAGGGCCCGACTATCGAGCCCGCAGTGTCACATAACATAGCCGATAATTCGCATGCCTCCAGAAGAACTCACTGTCCACCATCCAAAGCAGTTGTGCCAAAATAAACTATTTTATATAACAGTAGTTTGATAGACGAATGTTTTAAAATTTTTATTCATCCCTCATCGAAGGCTTTTAAATTTTTTTGATCTCATCTCAGATTAGACAATAAAAATTTAAAAATTCTCTTTTTATTTAATGTTTGATAAGTAATGCATCGAATTTTGAATTTATTGTACACTTTTTTTTTAAATAAATGTATTATTAGTTCGAGTTTACTGAAAATCATTTATAAAATTATAAAAAATAAATAATACCTAAAAAATGTAGTCTAAATGTTTTTAATATGGTCCAGATTTAGCACAAAAACCTTTGATCTACCGACTGCAGTTGACATGCTCAGAGGGAAAAGGCTCTTGCTGACTCGGTTTGCATCATTCGCATTCGTGCTGAAATGTATATTATGCTTGTAAATTAATATTAACGACTGAATTGTGTGTATTATTTGTTGAATAGTTGTTTCCAATAATTCACAAATTTATTAGTTATTTTTGGAGATAAAAATGCTTATTTATTACAACAAAAAAGAATTCTACTTAGCAGAATCTGAAGCAGAATCAAATAAACGGCCACGTTTTTGACTTATACAGAAGTGAGGTGACCTAGCAAAGGCAAAGTATTAGAACGTTTTCTTAATTTGATTGTTGAAATAAAAGCATTTCTTGAACAAAAAGGAGAAATTTATAGTACTCTCGAAAATCCTAACTGGCTAGGTGATTTAACTTTTTTAGTTGACATTTCTCAGAAATTAAATCGGCTAAATCTTGAACTTCATGGTGAAAATAAAAATTTGGTATTTAAGCATTTAAAGATAAATTAATCCTTTAGTGTTCATATTTTCAAAAAAAGTCCTTGGCGCATTTTCCTCAAATGTCAAAAATATTTTTCTAGAAAATCAGTTAGATTCCCGAATATACGTTAATTATCTAACTAAATTAAGTAATGATTTTAATGAGAGATTTAGTGAATTTGACGATTTGAAACTGATTTTATTTTTTCAAAATCCTATGAATAACGTTGATGTTAATACTTTAAATGCAGAATTAAATAAATTTAATACAACAAATATAGAAAATTTAGAATTAGAAATTAAATGGAGAATTATTTAAAAATGCTTTACTCGCTAGTGCCGATTCTCTCTTTGATACTGTCCGCCGGATGGCCGCGTGGTAAAGCTTTGGCTTACCACCCTGGAGGATCCGGGTTCAAATCCGGTTCCCACACCTCCAGTTTTTCAGGAGGGGTCCGGGCCCGGCCCGTTGAACCCCATTTTTCAACCACCTGGTTAACCCCATCATGAGTGTGGTCAGTTTGTGATGGGGTCAGTTTGTAAGTGACCACATACATCCCTTGTGAGATATGGCGATTTAACATATCTTGCCTAACCTAACTGCCATATCGCACAAGGGATATTCCTTATCTGGCAGTGGCCACTTATTGAGCAAATCACAGGCTAACTGATACCCATGATGAAGTCAACCGGAAGGTTGAAGGATGGAATTTAGTGGACCAGGCCCGTTGAATAATTTAATATTATTCTTTACATTGTTGGTTATATTTATATAGTCAGTTTTAATATTGATATACGTAATCGTTTTTGTCTTGAAACTGTTATTTTATATATATTGTTTGTCCACGAAAGCCGGGCCTAGCTAAGGTGGATGAGTCCAAACGCGAAAGGGAGAGTCGCAGTCGATATAATGACGGGTGGGAATTATTGAATTAATATTATATTAAGTTCTGTTAAATGTACCATTTCCAACGTGGAAACTAATCATTTAGCATTCGACATTACAATAAACTTCCATTCGACTTCAGTTATCTCGCGTTTGAAAACATCCATATGCGAAGCTGTCATCCCTATTTCGTCACTGGACTCGTTCAGTTAGCGCACGCGTACTTGCGTCGATGGTCGCGGCTAAGCTGGACGGACAGTACTCTCTGAGTGAATAAATTTGTATTCCATTTAATTTTTGAAATAATCTATAAAATTAATTTTTCCTTTTCATTCTGTTTTTTGTTAATTATCACTGTTTTAAATTTAGGATTGCTTAATTTATTGTCTGCAGCAAGTCGGTATGGAAAAATGTAATTGCACTGATCCAACACTCATTTTTACGATGAAGAGACCAAAATGTAATTTGGGAGATGTTAAAAAAGGTATGATTTAATTTATAGAAAATATGTTTAATTTAAAAAACTGCACAGTAAAATAATAAATTTATTCAAAGTGTCAATAAATAGATTATATATTAACAATTTTTTTAATTTAAGAATATCATACCTAAATTTAAAATTAATCTTTCCACTTGGATTTATTTACATTTTCCATCAAAGAGAATTAAATATTATTATATTTCCTTGCAGAGAAAAATATTAAAGGAAAACAGTTTCTAAATGATGCAAGCGAATCCTAATGTAGGAAATAAATCAATCGACAATCGAAGTCATTATTAATACCAATATATGAATGAAAACGTAAATACGTTTTGGAAATACTAAATAAAACTTTTGATAGAGTTGATTTAAATAAAAATGTGTAGAATTGTGGTTGCATATTTGATGACAAGCTCTTTGGTATTAAAACAGAATCAGCGCAGATGTGGAAGATTATATTTTTAAAAATCTGAAAAAATTCTTCATTTATTGTGAAACTGCAACAGCACAAAAGATTAATCGTGAAAAATTCAGATAAACTGTATTATAGCTTTATTGCTATTATGCTATTTTACACTTGAGTATGTAAAGACAGTTTCGTCAGATTATTTCAATACACATCGTGGCTAGTATGGATTTATTATAGACTCAATCAACAGGTGTTTCTATGAGATTATAATCGTCTGGAATATTTAAAGATATTGAACCTTTTTCTTTTTCTTTTGTAATTTTATATTGCTTTCCATACTGATGTATATAAGTGGTATGGCATTTCACTGCCCACCACGGTCAGCCCACACACCTGGTAGGGCAGTCATCAGATTGAGAATGGATTCAACAAATAGGGCAAGGACTCTTTCTGAAAACATTTTGAATATATAAGATTCGAGTTCGAGTTTCAATTCCTGGCTTCAGGCTGGAGGCACAACGGAATTCCGGATTCTACCGCGACTATCCGGCCGATGGTATTGAATCCTTGAATCAATTCCGAATACAGAAAGGGGAAAAAGTCCTTAACACACAGATACAGTACTGCATCTTCTTTTAAAGTTCTATTTATCATTCCAGCCGCGTGGTAAAGCTTCGGCTTACCACCATGGAGGATCCGGGTTCAAATCCGGGTCCCTTACCTCCAATTTTTCAGGAAGGGTCCGGGCCCGGCCTGTTGAACCCCATCCTTCAACCATCCGGTTGACCCCATCATGGGTGCTGGCCAGCCTGTGATGGGAGCTATAAAATGGCCGCCGCCAGATAAAGAATATCCCATGAGGATATGGCGGCGTAATAAAACTAACCTAACCTAACCTAATGTTAAAAGTCACATAAAGAAGGCACTAATTCATCTTTTTCTTTTATATGATGCATATTGTAATTTTTAATTTTTTTTATGCATACATAAATTATGCTGCTAACTCTCAATCAGATTTTAGATAAATTGATAAATCGCAATATCAGGATCTCAATGTATAATATGATGAAGATTTGGTCAACCAAATATTTCTGAACATATTTTTGTGATATTTCTATATTATTTAGTTTTATAAATGTAAGAAAAATGTTTTATAATGAAAAACTTGAA
>AYEL01088116.1:0-29440 GCA_000484575.1 Olivierus martensii
TTTTTCCAGGAACGTATCTACTGTGTAAATCGAGGGCTGAGTGTATAACCTTATATCTGTTTTGGTTTTAATGCTTGTTTTCGTTAAAATTATGGAATAATTCATTTACATACTATTTTGTATTTGATTATAATAACTATTTTATAAACATTTGCAATAATTTTTGAAGATACACATCCTTTTTTTTAATTTAAATAAAATTATTCTATAATTAAAATTTTCTAAAAATTTGTATATATACAATTTAGAAATATATAAAAATCTAGAAAGATGCAGATAATTTTAAAGAAACCTTTTTATTTTTCAATTATGTATAAAAATTGATAGTTTTATTAATTATTAAAATAATAAGCAACTACTTGAAATAATTTTTTTTAAAGAAACAATATACATTTTTAAAATTAATAGTTTATTTATTCAATTAAAATAATAAAGCTATCGAATATTATGTAAATAAAATGTTTTAGATAAACAAAAATTTTGTTCTTTTTTTGTTATATTATTCATGATTGAATTTTCCAAAGTATATAAATAGACAATTTGACCTTTGATAAATTTTTTTCTAATATTGGATCAATATATGGAGAATTCCTAACTCTTTAAAGTTGTTCTGACGTCTGACTGATGCGCTTTGGAAGCAAAGAAGACAGCTTTCCAAAAGTGATGAGCATCGCTCGATTTCTCTACATCCATCTGTCATGACCGCTATGCAATTTGACGGGTTTGTTCGATATTCGCAACAGATTCTGAACTTTTTCATTTATTTTTTCAAACATTTAACGCTTCTCTTCCATCAGAATTTTAAAAATGGCATTGATTCTCTTAAACATTATTTCTTGAATAATTTCTTTAACTGGCATTACGTGTGTATCAGTCGAATATAGTTAAATTTTAATTCTTTATCATCACTGATTTGAAATTACTGTTACTTTTATCAGTTTTGAAAATTTAGTTAGTTGTCGTTATTAATTTTCACTAATTATACATAATGCTAAAATGATTAATTATTCAAAAATAATCAAAAAATATAAAAATTTGTCGTTATTAATTTTCATTAATTATACATAATGCTAAAATGATTAATTATTCAAAAATAATCAAAAAATATAAAAATTCTTCGAACGTTTAAATTTGTTGACAAAATTTATTCCACTGTTATTTGATATAAAAGAATTTTTATGGAAGAAAGAAAGAAAGATGATCTGGAAAAGAAGATTTAGAAAATAAAATAAAGATATTTTGTCATGATATAAAATATTTCATAAAGGATTTAACGTTCTTTTTTTTTCTTTTTTTTTTGCAAGATGATGCAGATTTCCAAATGAAATATTTTATGGAAGTTGATAAATAGCGTAACGTGAAAGAATTCAGTCTATTCTAAATAAAATTCGGAATTTTCCAATTAAATTTTCTTTTCTTTGATGTTATCTGACTTATAATTACAGTATTTAGATAGAAGAGAACATCATTAATGACTAAAGGAAGAAATTGAAATGGCGGCTTTCCCTCCCTGTTCAATAAATGAACCGCGTCCTCTTGTTGCCAAGACAACATCGACGGTTTAAGTGACGTCTTCATTGTGAAAAGCGAACATAACATCGACTTGATTGCCACTTAATTGAATTCACAAGCTTTCTACACAATTTTTAAGCGCTGGGAATTTTTCTTAGATTTTTAAAATTATTTCTGGAATTTAAAACAAAATAATTTATAAAAAAAAAAAAAAAAAAAAAAAAAAAAAAAAAAAAAAAAAAAAAATTTAATCTCTTATTGATGTCACTCCCTCTAGAGTGTAATTTTTTTAATTAATAAGCAATAATCAAAATTTATATGGAATAATAATAATTATTATTATTATTATTGTTACTATATAAATCGGTATAGAAAGTAATTTTACGATTAAATTGCATTGTAATTCGAGAAAAATGTATATTTGAACTAAGCTGTAAGTTTTTTATTATACATAGTTTAGCCAGAGATGCAGAAGTGAATGTTTCCTTATCAAAAATTGGTGTAACTTTTATATATAGCGTTGCATTTTTTTATTAGAAAAATGTCAACAGGCAAAAGAAATATGAATTTTAATAAACTCGTATCACATAACTTTGGAAAAAACTTCAATAACGAAAATCTCAATAAAACATTCTTCTTTTCATTCCAAATAAAAAATATTTAAACTTGAGGTCGAATAAATAATAGCACGCTGTACTAGTTTTAATAATTTTATCGAATATGTAAAATTTTATTATCTCGTACCGGTGGTAACCAAATTTTATTTGCAAAACTTCCTGTCCGCTTGAATTTTGGTGTGTCCTGAATTATAAGTTTAAAATTTAATAGAGACTTGTTAGAAAAACTCTTTCTGTTATCGAGAAAAGATCTGATGTATTGAAAAATTTCTAGCCAATGGATGTGGTGAATGAAAGAGAGAGTATATATATGATCTTTCTCCGACCTTTATCTCAGAATGGAACCACATTCAATTGTTTGTATCATTCTTTGGCTGTTTGCCAGGCTCAGCATATGGCAAACACCCATTGTCCAGCGTGTTGTGCGAGTCAATGAAATATCATGGACAAAGTCGGTATAACGACTATTCAACGACAGAAAGATGTATGCGTCAGCTTGTGTTATAACAATGATATAACTTATGGCAGTCGTCATAAACGTAAACATAGGTATTAGAGTGTAAACATAGAAAAGCGTGTAATAAAATAGGGATATTTTATTCTTATAAATTGTCCATTCACTTATTCAAATCATAGTTAATATGATTATCATTGAAATTGCGTGTTTCTTTTGAAATATATTTCCCGTTTATTGAATCGGTTTTATAATAACGTAGCTATAAATCTGTGTATAATTCAAAATTGTAATTTTACTAGTTTAAAAATGTTTTTCAATCTATTTCAAACATATTTAATATCAAAATTAAATACTGCGACTATTTTTAACGAAAATATTTATAGTACCTAAAGGAATCTACTGTTATCCATCCGTTCATGTTTCATAGCCAGTTTTAAAAATGATATAATTTTGAAATAATTTATTTAATATTGAAAGAATGCGACATTCTTTTAAAATGGAATTTTATGCTTTGTATGTCGATGCGTCATTCGTGATATTTTCCAGGTCTTAATAATTTATTAATATAGTACCGCAGCAGTGTACTTGGTATGTCTAGTCTTGCTTATAATTCAGCGCAGTGACCTTTTTTACGACCGTCTTTTCGTATCAGAGACGTAAAACTTCAATTTAATTCTGTTGTTCCCGGACAAAATGTGAAAATTACATCGAATTAAAGTAAAATAACTACAATTATTATAAAAGAAAATCTGAACTATAGTTTACTAAACTTAAAAGATTTATATTTTTGCTGTAACGTAATATCTATATATATAATTTATAGTGCATGTTATGAAAGATATCTTGTGGGAATTTTGTCATCATTATCCGTTCCAATTCAGCATTTTCCAAGATATCAAGTGAGAGCAGACCCATTAATTTTATATGAAATATAATTCACTCGCACTCTCTTGAAGAAGATAAGTTAAAAGCAGCAATTATTTAAAAACATTGATATAAAACTTGTTTGTATGCTTTATTTTATATCTTTTATTTTTTTAATCATATAATAAATTATACTTTATAATAATTTGTATAACTTCAGTATCTTTGAATAATTTATTAGTTTATCTAATTTAATCTGTAAAACAACTCGTTCAGGAAAGCGTAAAACGTATATGTGAAATTTAAAACTTGGCTAAAATCCTATTTTGGTAAAAATCTATGGCCGAAAGCTTGTTTAAATGAATTCCCTTGGGGATTAGAAAGTCGCAAATAAATATTTATTTGCATATGTACTTACTAGTCTCCATTTCTTTTAATATTTTAATGTTAGAAATGTTTTATTTAATATAATCCCTTCTGTTTTTTAAAATTATAAATATAGAAGAGAGCTTAGTTATTTATAAAAATAACGTTTGATATTTTATTTTTAATAAAAACAAAGTTGAAATATTCGATATTTGTTGCAGTTTCGAATTTTAATTTTTTTTATCTTTTTAATTTGCCACTTAATTAATTCTAAGTGAGAAATAATGGATTTTTATAATGTTAAATTAATTTACTTAAACTATGTTTTAAATACTTGCAAGAAAATTAAATTATAAAGTAATATTTAATTATATTAATAAAACGGAAAAAAATGTTTGTCATTAATTTAAATTGTTTTTAATCTATTTTGTGACATACTTTTCATTTTTGCTAACTTTTATTCTGATTCATTAATTGTTTCAAATAAAATTTCCTTAAAATATTATTTTATTTGCAGTTTTTCAATTTAATTTAAAAAAAAAAAACAAATATTAATAAATCTTTTTAAATGTAATACGGAAATATATGAAAATGAAAAAAAAATAATGCAATTTTTCAGTTTTCTAAAAAAACTTAAAAATGTTAAAAAAATATTTTTTGGCATTTATATTTTATTTGATTTTTAAAGAAAATCAATAAAATATTTATGAAATAAAAGGGCTGACAGGTGTTGTTTGGCTTGTTTACAATAGTTGCTGTACTTTTATAGGTCTATTCAGTCATAGTATTAGAAGATAACATGGCTAGCAATATGCTCCAGCTGTTTTTATCTGTTAGAAAGACCGAGTATCCATTGATGAGAAGTTTGAATGAATCTCAGCTACTTTGGGATGAAAAAAGGAAGTCCAGAATTAACCGAGAATCGATGTCGTCGTCTCCCAATATAGAACAGATCGACTTACAAACACGAGGTTTTTAAAACAAGGAAAAATTTTTATTGTGAATCATTCTAATAGTATCACATTTATATAACAAGCATTTAGAGTGAGTTCACACTAGAAAGGATTCAACCCCATTTTAGAAATAAATTGTTATAAAATTGGGCCTCGTCTTTTTCCTACAAATTTTTTTATTCTTTACCTTATATCAAATATAACAAGTTGTTTAACTTTTTAATTAAGTTTTTATTTATGACAATATTATAATTATAGGGATAGTGTAAAAAACAGTTAATAAAATTATGATCTCAAGACTGATGGCGAATAGAATAAATCACTACCATAAAGCTTCCAATATTATATTATTGGATTATTATTGCCTTTCACGCTAAATTTGAGCTTGATAAAGCAACTGTTAGGAAAGATATCGAGATTCCTGTCGGTCAATCAACCTATCTAATAATACCAAGGTTAAATTTTCGGTTTCTTGCTTCCATTCAAAATTTGAGTTTTTAATGAAATTTTATTTTATTCCAAAAAATGAATAATTTTTAAAGCAGCTTTAATTTCTAAGAACTGAAAATAAAGATAATTCAAAGTTAGAAATCATAGATTTTATCTAAAGGACTATACTCGAATCTGGAATTCTTATTTAAGATTATAGTCGTATTCCCGAATTTTTTATGTTTAATGCGTATAATTTAATTTCAATATCCTGCAAATAATTTACATTAATGACTGTCTTTGCAATAAATCTTTATATCTAATGAATTTATAGTAAAAGGAACAATTAAGCTAAAAACATATTCGTTTTTATTCCAAACTTGTCTATACTTCTAAGAGTTTCAAGAGATGCCAATTGGATTATAGACTTTAAATCTAATTATTGTTTGCATTAAATCTATCTCATTAATCTCTTTTAGTCGTATTGTAATAGATAATGTTTAGATGTTTTTCTAAAGAAATTGAAAGAATATTAACTGAAATAAATTTGTTACGTAATAGCCATATTCTAATGGGGAAGAGCAATTTTTTTTTTTTAAGTTTAGCTTATATTATTATTTAACTTACATTATTTTTAAATTATATAAATTATAAACTTTGAAAATTTAAAAAATGGACAAAATGATTCTAACAATCAACTGTTGATAGAATATTACTGAAGATTGTATCGTTGGCATGCAGTTTGGTTGAGTTTATTTTTAAAATAAATCATATGATGAAAAATTTATCTTAATTTTTATTGAAACCATCCTCAAAAATTAATTAGTTTTGAAGTTGGTTTTAATTATTTTCTTATTTGTTATTTTTATAATAGGTCTAATTTTTTTTTAGCATTACCTCTATGTGAACATTTTATAAATATATGATATTGTTTTGTAAATATGATAAATCATCAATTTCTTAATAACTACGATAAATCATTTTTTATAATGATTATCATATTTTTTATATAAAAAAATTTATAAAGAATAAAATGTATTCTATTATTATTTTTCATAGCTCAATTAATCTTATTTTATGATACATTTGACTATCTAATGGGTCACTTTGTCAGATTTTCCCTTTTTATTTTTTTATAGATTTTCTAGATAATGAAATAAAAAAAAACTGTGTAAAAGTATGATCAATTAATTTTTACTGGAGCTTCTTTATTAATCACAGAATTTTTAACATTGATTTATTAAGTCCATAAAAGAAAACAATATTAGTTACATTTATGCAAGTTTTTTAAGCTGATTTATATCAGCCTATACTAGAACCTATCCCGATAATTTAATATTATTAAATTAGAAGTTTAACAAAAGAAAAACACAATCAACTAAAGATATATGCATAGATATATTTCAATTATAAGGCCTCTCCGCTTGATCCCTGCCGGGTTAACTGTTAAAATTAATTTAATAAATTATTTTTTTAATGTTATTTGAAAAATAAAATTCCAAATTATTCGATAGTAGTAAACCTTTATTTTTTAATATTTTTAATTTATTTTCATAAAAAAGTTATGAATAGAGATTCATTATAAGAACTGGATGAAATGCATTGTATCACATACACTTTATTAAAGCTTGCGATGACATATCGAGTTAATCCGTTTTGTCGCTTTATACAGTTAGATCGATACGCCTACAGGAAATAGAGTATAGTATTGTAATTTTATTTAAAAAAAAAAAATTGTTTTGCACGCAAACAAGTGAATTATTATCATGTGACATAAATATGTTTAAATTAACATATAAATCGCTAAAATTTGTTAATAGTATTTATGGAATATAAAATAAAATATGGAATGATCATAACATGCCTACTACAATTTTCGTGAAAAAAATATATATACAGTTATACATATTATTCTAATGATAGTGAATATACTCATATTACAAATAACTACCATTATTCTTCAGCTGTTAACTTTAGTATTTGCAGACAAAATCTTAATAGATCTATAATCGTCGTATATGATGAAATTTATCATTATCAGATATAGAAAATGCTATTCCTCTTTTATTGAGGAAGACGGATGTAAAGGGATCGTTTGCCATTTCCTCTTTGGTAGGGTGTAATTCTCTATTATATCCCAGCGTCATTATCAACATATTTTGGAGATATTTCTATATAATCAGTTTAGAAATATGTTTGGAACTGAATTACGTTTCGACTTAACAATAACCAGATTAATTAACTGGAGGAATTTTAGAATATATAGTATTACTTGAATGCTTCCTATGAGTTAATTTATAGTTTTCTCCTACTTATTAATTAAATGAATTGATTTAAGTTGGTCTACTAATTTAAAGATTGTATATATATTTATGCAAGACTATAATTGGCACACAATGAAGTGACAAAAATGACTTAATTCATAAATTTTTCAGACTAATAAGATTTAAATCAAAGTTAATTTTATATTAAAAAAAGGAGTAATAGATACTTTGGTTGTTAATAGATATATTTAAATGTTTGTTTTCCTTTTAATTTTTTTATATTTGCTAAAATAAAACTCATATATTTTTATATACTTTTACATACGTAGTTATTCATGCGGATCCCATATGTCTAGCTTTAATAAATTTGTGAACAGACAAAACAGAATAAATGCTTTTTTCGAAAATATGTTTAAAATATAAACTGATGTAATTCTTTAAATATTTATTGAATTTAATCACTCGTGATATTTACATTAAATGTTAAAATTTAAACTGCAATTATTGAGATAATGTAACAAATATATATATGAATTGTTAATAAATATTTATTTTACTTGTCATCAACATATTTATTGTATTAACGACGGTAATTTGATATAATTTAATTTCCCATTTTCGTATTCCTTTATTTAAAACTTCGGAAAATAAAACTAATTGAAAGTTTCTAAATTATTTACTTAAGTTTATTGATTGACAGTTCGGTAAATATACAGCTGAAAAGCAGTTTTAATATCAAAATATTGTTATATTTAACAGGGAGAAAATTGCTTAAAGTCAATAATAACGGATATTCTCGCGAAAAACTAATCGATCATATCCGTTTTTGGAACTATTGAAACTGTCAGATACTTGCAAAACACTGAGGATGTGAAATTTTCGGAGGAGAATAAAACGTTTATGTTGTTCTGTAAAAATAATTTTTTCCCTCTGCCATACTCTTTAATAATTAAAGTTTAAATTCGTCACAAAACTATATTTAGAAATTCATTAAGGTTATGAAACAGTTATGAAGCAATAGCAGTTTACTCATTTATTTCTGGAATATGGAATTGGAAAAGCGGAAAATTAAATTACATTAATTAGCGTCGTAAATATAATTAATATTTAGATGACAGTAAAATAAATATTTACTAATCATTTATATTTACATACATCATTATGACCATATTACTTCTATGTTCTGAGCGATTGCAATGACGAGCAATGACATTTTTTGATATTTGCCAATAACAGTTTTAATATACGCTTAATTTGAAATAAGTGTCGAGCACGAACTTTTGATATCTAATATAAAAAGGTTAAATATAGGATTTCATCCACAATTTTATTTAAAATATTTTTTTCTTTCTGTAAACATTGGCTATAATAAGTTTTTTGAAGCGTTTAATATTTTGCCTTTTCTGCGCTACATTAACCGAGTTGACATAAATCGTGTTTCCGGGGTTACATTGTTCGGAACTGAATTTTCATTCCCCTTTTTTAAATCTTGTTATATTGGAATAAAAAATTTGCATTCATTTTGCTCATGTCAGGCAACAAGAATGTCTCAGTGGCAGAAACAAAATGAGATTTGTTCTTTCCATCACAAAGTAGAAAGGGGAAAAAACAACCAGGAGAAATATTGATTGATTTTTTTTAGAAAGTTTTTATTTTATTAAATCATTCTTATCTTAGAAAATTCTACATAAGCAGATGTGCTCGTTTATGTTAATACTGTGCAAAGTATGTTAGTTCTTTCCTTTTTTTTTCCAACCCTTAATTGGGTATGTAAACATAGACATTTGGCACATTTGCTTTTGAAAACGCAAATAAGCTGCTAATCAATTAAATAAAAGGTTTAGAGTTTCATGCCAATTAAGCAATAGTGATTTTTTTCATTTAAGAATGATGTTTTTGATATTCAAGAATTCAAAGATATATCTGTTTATATTTTTGAATTTTTAAAATATTTTAATTTGTTTTCAGATACAGATTTGCATTACTCGTATTTTTTAAAAATGTATTATTTTTTTTAATAAAATTAATACATCATGTTATGAAATTATAGATTTAAATCTCTCTATTACTTTTCACGAAATTACATTACTGTATTTATGATTTTATAAACTGAAGACGGCGGAACCAAAATGTTTTTATATTGACAAAAAAATTTTTCCTTTATTAGAACATATTAAATATTCTGTAAAAATTCATTAATTGTGTTAGTTAAATATTAAATTTAATAATTTTTCAAGATTTGTTAATTTTTAAGAGAAATATCGTTAGTTTGTCCTTATACAGGGTGGTTATAATTAAAGTTTCCCTACTCAGAGCCCTCTGGAGATGGCTGTAATTCATATATAGCAATGAAATTTAGAATATATGCAATCCAGATCATGCGGGAAAGGATTACACGAAAAAAAAATAGTTCAAATTTTGGCCACAGGTGGCGCTGTCAGTAGGAACGGCATGCAAATTCGATTGGCTTTCGAACCTTAAATACGGTAAGCAGGTGCAGGAAAAGCAATCTTCATTATGGCTTTGGAGAAGAAGGAACGTGCGCTGCTGATAAAGTTATTTTATCAGAATGGCAGCAATAGTCCTGCTGCACTTCGGGAATATCGTCGCCTTAAAGGGCTGCGAAGAGGGCCCATGTCGATGCCTGCGCTACGAAAAATGGTTCAGAAGTTCGAACAGATTGGCGAGTTGTCTGTGGCTCCAGGAAGAGGATGGCGGCCGATTGCGTCCGAAGTTATCGATGAAGTTGCAGTTGCCGTAGTTGACAGAGCTGGACGTTCCGGAAATTCATCGGCAAGTGCTCGAGCAGTGGCACGTAAACTGTCTATTCCTTGGTCCACAGTAAGAAAGGTGTTGCGTTCCATCTTGCATTGCTACCCATACAAGATCCGTGTGGTGCAGGAGTTGAAGGCCGCAAGAACCACAGCAATGCATCGATTTCGCTTACCAGTTCTTGGCGAGGATGGCTGTTTCTGCCACCTGGCCTTGGAATATCCTGTGGTCCGATGAGGCTCATTTCAACGTAGCGGGAGCGGTGAATACGCAAAACTGTCGCATATGGGGTTCCTCGCACCCCCATGCTGTAGAATGTAAAAGTTTTATAATTTTTCAAGACATTGACTAGTATTAATATTTCCAAAATCATTTAAATAATAATGGATAGTTTGTTATTTTAAAATATAGAATTATATTGAATAATAATATTACGTAGTAATCTGTTTCCCACAAGCAGCTTTGGTTTCTATAGTCGTTTCCACATAAAGAACAGAGCCGAGCTACATGTTAGCCACCCGTGTTTTCTTCCGCCAAATATGTAGTTCCAAATAAATGTGTGTTATATGGTGATTAATCAACCCCAAACTTAATATAATTATTTAAACTACATTTTTCATCTTATTTTATGATGTAAGGAAATTTATAGTATAAAAATTATATTGTTTTGGCCTTTGAAAATTATCCAATCGCGATACAGGTTTTTGTTTTGAATTTTCAAAGGCCAAAACAATATAATTTTTATACTATAAATTTCCTTATAACATAAAATAAGGTGAAAAATGTAGTTTAAATAATTATATTAAGTTTGGGATTGATTAATCACCATATAACACATATTTATTTAGAACTACATATTTGGCGGAGGAAAACACTGGTGGCTAACATGTAGCTCGGCTCTGTTCTTTATGTGGAAACGACCACGGATCACTGGAAACGACTATAGTAGCCATCTTGCCCCCTGTGGGTAGGGGTTAGAATATACCCACCGTCTGTCCCCGCGTGTCGTAAAAGGCGACTAAAGGGGTTACCTCGCGTTGGTGGTTCCGAGGCAGTGTTAGATAGATTACAGATACTTATATTATTAGTATATGCCAAGTGCTGGATTCGATATCAGTTCCTCTGACAAATTTTGTTTTAATAGTATACAGCAAATTTAATATGAAAATGTATTTGATACAGCAATTGAAGAGAATAAATAAGAAAATTATAAAAACAATCACATATTCATTTTCATTGAATTGGTAATAAACATCCAAATGACAAAATTTTTTTGACTAATTTGAAGAGAGAGTATCCAAGAAAAATTTATTTAGCTATGAATTAGAGATCATAAATTATTATACAGAACAGAATACGATCATTGATTTAAACAAATTATAGTGGATAATTTATTGTCAACAAAATATTTTGTAAAAGAAATTATCTTTGCAAAAGTGGTATATATTTATTCAGTTCTTTAAATCAAAAATTTATAAACAGAAGGTTCGTAAATTGAAGATACCTGTATCAGCCTCTCTGAAAATTATTAACTCTGCATTCTGATCCTGGAGGGGAGAATAGAGGTTAGAGATTTGAGTTGAACTGCCTCCCCTGGCTAAAAAGGTGCTGGTTGTCCCCAAATTAAGATATAAGACATACTGCTGATATCATAGTAAAAAATCCAGTGCTTCAAATAATCCCTTCAAGTCATCATGCAAACCTCATCATATTTAGCCTTCCATCTGTATTGGAGGATAACCAGGTACTGACTGTCTTTGTTTCCTCCAATTTTATATTATTATGGAGAGTAATGGCAAAAAAACTTTCTATGAGGTGACTGCTTCTCTGATCTAAACTAGGGTTAGTGATTCCAGTGAATCTAAAGAGTGAGGATGGTGTTACCAGCATACATCTTAGTGGTAGGATGGTGGAGGAGTGTGCCTCTGCTTCCTCCATTAGTAAACCCAGTCCACAATGAACAAGATTGTCTGAAGTGGCTAGGCAAAAACAGAAAAGCAGCTAGAAGGAAAAATGGTGTTATCAGTGACTTCGGCCACATTTCCCAATTAACTTCTGATCTTTCTGCTGGCAAGTAGATCAGATCTGTAGACCACAATATTTCTGGGGATGGTAGATGTGCAAAAAGTAAAACTGCGGGTGCTGTAGTTTCACCCGCAGTTAAACTCCAAAGCTTTGACTTTCTCATGGCTATCCAGACTATTCAAGATGATGGCCAATAAAGTCAAACTTCTACAAGAGAAAATCTTAAGTAGAGTGGATGCACTCCATTTGAGAATGCTCAGGAACTAAATAAACCTAAATTCTCAAGCCAAATTTAACCCTTGAAACTATAACAAAATAATTTAATGATTGGAAATAATTTGAACTAATGTTAGCGCCATCTCGTAATTATAATTATTATTAATTTCACCGAATCAATGAGTGGCGCTATCTATTAATTAATAATTGAACCAGAATTTATAATTAATTTATCTGAAGAAAAAATCTGCCTCAGCCCGGGATTTTTCAAGGGTTATATTTGGCTTGAGAATTTAGGTTTATTTGGTATAAAAATTCCCTTGAAAGTTTATATTATAAAATTTATGCTTTAACGATCGAGCTGGTCTATGCATTGCCTGGCTAGTGCCATGGAGGGCTCGTGGCTAGATTTAGCCCGGCCAGGAGTGAATCTATAGGCAAGAATCCGATGTAAGTAATCAAAAAGTCTTTCTAAATTAATATAACTGTCTGAAGAATCAATCTGCTTGTTGGCCTCGGTGATCTAGCAGTTATGACATTGGGATGTTAGCCCAAAGGTCCCCGGTTCGATCCCAGGCCGAGGCAGATTTTTTCTTCAGATAAATTAATTATAAATTCTGGTTCAATTATTAATTAATAGATGGCGCCACTCATTGATTCGGTGAAATTAATAATAATTATAATTACGAGATGGCGCTAACATTAGTTCAAATTATTTCCAATCATTAAATTATTCTGTTATAGTTTCAAGGGTTAAATTTGGCTTGAGAATTTAGGTTTATTTGATATAAAAATTCCCTTGAAAGTTTATATTATAAAGTTTATGCTCAGGAACTATACTTTGGATAATGGGGCACTGATTTATACTTATAAAAATGAGTTCACGTCACTGACTCATTCAATTTTTGGATGGGTGTGCTCTTGGGGAAGGAACTCACTTAAGGGTTGTTCCAGTGAAAGATCTTCCTAAGCCTGTGAAAGTGGTATTCCACAATATTGATGTTCACACAGAGGATACCAGTAAGCTTTTATCTTGTCTCAGAACTTATCATTCAGGACTCAAAACTTAGAACTGGAGGTTCATCATTCTGAGGATCGATTTTGCTTTGGTTTTTTGGTTATGGTCATCAAAATATCAATTTCAAGGCTCTTACTGGAGTTGATGAATAAATTTCAAGGTACCTCCAGATCCTAATACTAAGCCTGGAAGATCGATTTCTTTAGTGACTACTCCTGCAAAGCAAAATAACTGGTTGAGCTCAATAGCAAGGGTAGGAATTCTGGAAGTGCTATTGGAACTTCTGGTGCCAGGCTTTGGATGAGGCATGGAGGTATTTTCTTCTTACTCACCTTAGTGTGAAGGGTCTGAGAGACCCATAACACTACAGAGGTCTGAAAGTTTGATCTAATGAGCAATTATGAATTCATTTTAAACAGAATAAGCAATCTCAGAAATCAGTATTATCATCATTTTTTTTCAAACCTAGTCTAATATAAAAAGATTCTCATCTGAAAAAAAAAATTATCTATCTAGAACATGACCACTGCTCATATATGTTTGAATATACAGGTAGGCCTCGATTAGTGCAACTTCGAATAGTGCGACTAATAAAATTGATACCGTTTTTTTGGTTAGTGCGAGAAAATATTCGATTAGTGCAAGTTTTAAGCACAGACCAGTCTTGCTAACAAAGCTCCTTTTATGATGTCAATTAACAAATTACCGTTAATTTTCGGTTAGTAAAACCGGACGAGGAGCAGTCCAAGAACGGTCACACGATTTTGAAGGGGTGAAACATCAGAAAGATGGGCTTTTTGCCGTTAACTGTTTAACATTACTGTACTATTATTTAGCTTTGCTATCGTATACATACAGTAGAGTACAGAATTTTCTCTTTTAAAAAGTATCGAAATGGATAAAAGGAAGAACACTTTTGATGATAAAACAGGAAACGAAAAAAAGAGAAGTGATTACGCTACAGCAAAAAATGGATGTGATTGAGCGACATAAAAGCATTCTTTGTTAAATTTTTTTAAATAAGGATATCTTTACAAATTTATTTGCCTATTATATTGCTGTACTACCGATATTATTTATTTTCTTTTGTTTATTATCTGATTTCTTTATTTAAAATAAAACTTGTGAAAAAAATTTGTTTTTGTTATCTTTTGGTGTCGTATTCTGCTAATAAACAAATAGAAAACTTGTTAAAAATTTCTCATTGGTTCATTAACTTCGCTTATTAATGCTATCTGGAACTAATTTACTGATTCAATAAAGTTGCAATGCTTAATTGCAAATCGGCCTATTCACTCAATTCTCGACCCAGAATTGGCGGCCAGGCGGCGCTCAACTTCCGCTTTCGATTCGCTATTTTAGTTTTGATTTGGCGGTTGGTTTGATGATGATATGAGACGCAATTCCTGGTAAGTTATTAATTTAGATGATGAACAATGATGTAAAATATGAAAATAAATTTTTCTTAAACAGTTAGTGTTAAGTTTATTGTAGTTATTCATTGTGAAGTTAGCTAATGGCCGGAATCTCACAAAGCAAGAACCAATTACCATATTTTCCATAGAGTTAATACTTCGATTAGTGCGAGAAATTTGTGGAACCAATTATTCGCACTAATCGAGGCCTATCTGTATTATATAAAACATATAGGAGCAACATTGTATTTCTTACTTTTTATACATATATATTCTTTTTTATCAAAACCTAATGCATTTTAATATATTATTTATAAATTATAGTGTAATATTAAAAAAATTCTAAAAATAGAATAAGTATTGATAATTTATAGCATTTATTGAACCCATTCTTGACTATTTATACAAAAATGGGCTCTCTCTAAATAGAAGAGCTTTAATAGAATACACTTTTATTAAAATCTGTTTTGTTGGAATTTATTTTGCATGTTATAGCAGAATCTTGTAATATTTTTCTCATCAAATGTTGCTTTCATTACAAGCAATAGAGACTCAATCTTTGAGCATTAATGATTTTGTATAATAAAGTAAAATATAAAAAAAAATTCATATTGTTTATATATATCTAAAATAATGACAATAATAATTTCAAAATTTCATATATGAAGAAGTTAATTTTGTATACAAACCAATGAATAAATATTTGTCTTTAAATCATAACTGTGCAAATTAAGAAGTTATTAAAACTTGAAGTTTAACAACAAATAAAACAAACTTAAATCATTTTAGTGAATAAAATTATTCACTAAAAAACTAACAACAAATACAAACACAAAAGTAATATAAAAAAAGAAACAATGAAAAAAAAATCACTTTAAAACCATTTCATGATGTTAAATTAAAGTAAGAAGGACTGAAAAGTGACCAGACCTGAAAAAGACATCACTAAGACAGGTGAGTCTTGAGTCTTTGAGACAGCTGGTATGAGGAGAGTAGAACATGTCATAAAAAATGAAATTTCCATGTTAAACATAGAGTATTGAAAAATTAGTTTTTTTTTCTAAATAGAGGAGCTGAAGCAGTGATGCTAATTTTTTAATATAATATGCTCTGGTCACAACTTTAATATTAAATTATATATCTAGAGATGTGGTTTATAATAATAATTTAACATAAAAAGCAAGTACTCTACTATAAATTGAATATTTCTTTAACTAAAAAATAAGCAGCAAAGGCAATTTAATAGTAAATATAAATTTTGGAAATCTACATTATACTATTATTTAGAAATTTTGTATAAAGATTATTTTAATTTAGTTATTATTATTAATGCCATAAATTATACAAAACATTACTTCACAAAAGGTAATAATAATACCATTACCTTCCAGCATCATATATCACAAAGCAATATGAAATATTTCAAAACCTACATTTCCAGTACAGACTTTAATTGTTCCAATTTGGTCTTATTTTCCTCAATTTCTGGATCTGGTTTTTGTTCAATTTCACTCAATAAAAATCTAGCAATATCCAAAATTTCCTAAATTTAAATAAAAATATTTTAGATTTTAAAAAATAACATATTTTTGTTATTTATTCTATGCTTTATATTCAATAAAACAAATATTTATCATAAATTATTTTATAAAATAATATTTATACAAACAATCCCACATTTATATAGAGCCATACTTACTTAGGATTATTTTTTGGTAATAAAATTGCACCCAAACCCATATACCTCCAGAAAAACTAGAGGTTTGGGACTCTGAATTGAATCCAGTACTCCAAAATAGTAAGCAATTGCTTTACCATGTAAGTTTTGTGTTTATTCTTTAAAATAACTATTTTTAGTGTTACATCACTGACAACACTAGAACTACATAACCTATGATCAGACATATGTATGCTTTGACTTACTTAGCATTTCTTGGAATGATTATCTATATAACTCTGGCTTTGCTTGTATGTAGGAAAACAAAACAGACTTTAATTTCTAGCATTTCTAGAAATTAAAATCTGTTTTGAAAAGAATTTCTGTTTTATATTCTAAATAAATAAAACTGTTCTAAATAAGGTTCTGAAAGAATCTTATTTAGAACATAAAACAAAGTCATAAGTAAAAGTTATTTCAACTGAAGCAGGTTATGTGGATAGTTGAAAATGTTTTTGAATAAACGATTTATCTTACTTATTTGGTTTATTGTTAACTTTTATTTATTCAAATACAAGTTTGCATTTAAACATAAAATTGTTGAAAACAAAAATGGGTGATATAATACAAAGTAAAAATATATTGTTCAAATGTTTTCAAGCTAACTGTAATATTTTAACTGGTCATCAGAAATGAAAAATTATTTTAAGTCAGCATTATATTTTAATTGTAACAATTAAAATATAATAGTAATTTAAAATAATTATGATGTATAAATATAACATTTGAAATAATTATATTAGCATAGCACTACATTAGCAATAGGAAAAAATTATAATATTTATAAATGAAATATTTTCAGTTATATTAAAAACCGTCATCAGCAGATACTTTATATATATATAAAATTATATGGATAACATCACCATTGTAAGTATGGATGTCATAGTCAAGAACTAATTTTATTTTATTGGAGATAACTTTATATTTATTTAATAGATTAAATATGCTTGCTAATTTAACTTGTTGAACTTATTTTTCCTCAAATAAAGTACTTATTAAATTTTCTATTGATTAATAAGTTTCTTGTTTGAATTTAATTGCATATTTAGAGTTCATTAATAAAATCATCCATTTTCCAAAGCTAGCTAACTTTTGTCTGTTATTTAATGCTAAAGTTTTTCTTACATTTAGAATTACGGCTTTGATTTTTCTTATACAGTTCCCAAAATAGAAGTCCAGCTGGTGTTTAATGAATCCTAAGTGCAAAGTTTTTATTTAAAGGTTCACAATCTATTTGTTAAAATTGGGAAGTTTGCAAATTTAAATAAAAAAAAAAAGGAAGAGAACACTTCCTTCTGGGATACTTAATGTTGAAGTGAATGTTGGCAGTTTAGGTTAGCTTAAATATACTGTTGTCTGTTTTGTTGTAATGTTATTTCAGTTGACTTTATTTAAAACAGCCTAGGATAACTGAAGAAATTACACTGTTCTTCATGATAAGTAAGTTTAGGATTAAAATCTTACTAGGCAGAGTGTTCTGAAACATCTCATTTTCAGCTATTAATTCACTCCCTTTCAAAATCCAAATCTCTGTTCTCTTCACTTTTTTATAGACTAAATATTTGATTGTCTTAACAAGTTCCTAGAAATAAACTCAATAAACATTTTCAGCTCAGGTAAGATCTTTTGGACAAAACCATAACCAAAAAAAATTTCCTTTTTCATGAGCTTTGTCTAAAAGCAGTTTTTGTATATTTAAATAATCATGATCTTATTTAAACTGGAATTTTTTATGATGTATGAAAATTAAATGTAATGTATAAAGGTAGTATTTATTGTATTTAACTATTTAAAAAAGACGACTGCTTAACTATAATACTCAAGTAATAATAATATTATTTACACAGAAACAAAATCTTGTTTCGCTATAATTAAATTCAATACAAAATCCGATAATTATCTCATACAACACTATCTTATTTCAGAATAACTCACAGTTCTTAGTCCACTTTCGCTTTCACAGTAAATTCAATACAAAATCCGATAATTATCTCATACAACACTAATCTATATCTTTAATTCAGAATAAAACACAGTTCTTAGTCCACTTGCGCTTTCAAATTTATTGCTCACTATTTGCTAAATTTATCACTTATTAGTTTTTTACTGTCCAAGTCTTGCAGTTAAACTAAACTCAACTCAGGCTTGCAGCTCGCCTATTTATGTTTGAATTCTTTTATTGTTTTTATTTCTTGCAGCTCGCCTATTTATGTTTGAATGCTTTTATTGTTTTTATTTGAGAATATTGTTAATTTGTTTTTTTTGTACCGTATTTAATGTTTATGTTTTCATTTTCAAAAGTAAATTGAAAAAATATAAGGATTAAAGGAGAAAAAGGCGATTGGTTCATTATCTCAATTTACACGGTTATAAAGAACATACCCTTGACTTTTCTTTATCTTCTTTAGTTTGATTTACATGGTTTACAGTTTAACTGAACATATCCTTCTATTTTGTATGAATTTTGCGTCTCGTTTTACACGATTCTGGTTTGCACGATTTTTCCAGGAACGTATCTACCGTGTAAATCGATTTAGTTTGCACAATTTTTCCAGGAACGTATCTACCGTGTAAATCGAGGGCTGAGTGTACATCCTTGGCTATATAATATTGTAATGGCTATTATTAGGTAGTTGCCACTCATGCTAAATTTAATTATAAATAAAAATTACGAATGAATTTAAAATATAACAATTAGAGGACGAAAGTCGTAATATTAACAGAATTAAAAAAATAAATAAATAAATTTATTGCAGTGCTCTAAATATGTAGACTACAATCCGCAAGATTCAGTTGCCAATGCTTTAGAGGATTTGCAAAAAAATATTGCACTGCATATATTAAGGGATAGTCTCAAAAATTTTTTTGTATCTAATTAAAACCGCATTATTCAAAACCGTACTAATCAAAGGATTCCTATATATTGGCAGTGTTCATTTTGTATATAATTCTTTTATCTTTTTATTTGTCGATTCTAAATGATACTAAATGATTCTAAATGATACCGTATTGTACTATTATGAAAAATGATTGAAGTATTGATATTTTCAATTATCCACTACCATTTTCAAATTATACTTAAAGATTTTAGTTTATTAGTGACCTAGTATCAAAAAATTATTATACACTATGAAAACTTTCAGTAATAATTAGGATTTATTTACATATTCTTAATAATTTTAAATATATTATTTCATTGAATAATTTATTGTATATAATATAATAAATTATTCAATGAAATAGGATTTATTTACATATTCTTAATAATTTTAAATGAGTGTACTTATAATTAACAGAAGATTAAATTTAAAAGTTTTGAATTTAATCATCAGTTAAATATAATTGTGCTGTTTATTTTTCTTGAGAAAATATTAATAGACTTAAAAATAGAAGGAAAAAAAATAAAAAAAAAAAAGATAAAAATAGATTTATCTTTCACAAATCTCAAATTAAATTTTTATATGAAATCACTTAGGTTTGTTGTGATATTAAAGACTATATGCATTGACTTACTACTGCAACTTATATTCTTACATGAGGACTATATAAATCTTGACATGATATACATTTTTCATTTGAGAATTAATTTCTGCCCTACTTTCATATCACAAATAACTATTGGGTTGTTCGGAAAGTAATTTCTTTTTTTCCCATCAGTGGTGTTAGAATGGTGGGTAAAAATACAACTAAGCCATATTGTCATTGTAAATTTCGACAGCTGACATTTCAAGGTATATTTATAAAAATTTTTTTGATTGTGTGTGGTAGTTTTTTTTTTTTTTGGGTCCTATCAAAAATGGAAAATAAAATGGAGATTTTTGGCATGTTTTGTTTTTTTATTACTGAAAATATAAGAATGCTGTTCAAGCAAGAAAAAAGTTATGTGAAGTGTGGGGAGAAGATGTGTTAACAGAATGCCAGTGCCAAAACTGGTTTGCAAAATTGGAGATGTGCTAACAAAATTCCAGTGCCAAAACTGATTTGCAAAATTTTATTTTTGGAGAAGATGTGTTAACAGAATGCCAGTGCCAAAACTGGTTTGCAAAATTGGAGATGTTGGAGAAGATGTGTTAACAGAATGCCAGTGCCAAAACTGGTTTGCAAAATTGGAGATGTGCTAACAAAATTCCAGTGCCAAAACTGATTTGCAAAATTTTATTTTGACTATGTTAAAGATTGTACCACGTGTGGGAAAGTTAGTTGAAGCTGATGATGACAAAATAAAGGTATTGGTCACCAAGTGCAGAAAAGTTAGTTGAAGCTGATGATGACAAAATAAAGGTATTGGTTGAATAAACTGCTGAATAACAAGATGAGAAATTGCTACAAGATTGAATTTATTGAATTCAACCGTTCACGCCCAGTTGAAACATTGATATTTGGGTTCCACATGTTCTCAAAGAAAGATTTGCTCCATTGCATTGATATCTGGAGTTTGCTGCTCAAACATGAAGAAAATGATCTCTTTCTGAAGCGGATCATAACTGTTGATGAAAAATAGATTGTTTACAATAAAGTTGAACGCAAGTGATCATGGAGTAGAAGAAATTAATTGTTTATAATAAAGTTGAACCCAAGCTATCATGGAGCAAAGGAATGAACCAGCTCAAAGCACTCCAAGACCCCATATTCATCAAAAAAATGATGCTCTTGTAACTAGCTTGCAAAATTTCATTCTGACAATTTTGATGTTAGATGCACCATGTGCAGGAAAGTTAGTTGAAGCTGATGATAGCAAAATAAAGGTACTGGTTGAAACAAATTGCTGAATAACAATACAAGAAATTACTACAAGACTGAATTTTTTGAATTCAACTGTTCCATGACCAGTTGAAATGTTGATAATTGGATTCCATACATTCTCAAAGAAAGATTTGCTCCATTGCATTGACATTTGTGATTTGCTACTCAAATGTGAAGAAACTGATCTCTTTTTGAAGTGGATCATAACTGTTGATGAAAAATGGATTTGTTTACAACAAAGTTGAATGCAAGTGGTCATGGAGCAGAAGAAATGAACTGGCTCAAAGCACTCCTAGACCCCATTGGAGCAGAAGAAATAAACCAGCTCAAAGCACTCGGAGACCCCATATTCATAAAAAAATGATGCCCTTTGTTTGGTGGGATTTCAAGGGATTTGTTTTTTTTTTGAGCTTCTTCCATACAATTCGGATTCCATATGTTCTCAAAGAAAGATTTACTCTATTTCATCAACATTTGTGATTTGCTGCTCAAACATGAAGAAAATGATTCCTTTCTGAAGCAGATCATAACTGTTGATGAAAAATGGATTGTTTTAAGAAAGTTGAACTCAAGCAATTACGGAGAAGAAGAAATGAACCAGCTCAAAGCACTCCGAGACCCAATATTCATAAGAAAAATGATGCTCTTTGTTTGGTGGGATTTCAAGGGAATTGTTTTTTTTTTGAACTTCTTCCATACAATTCCACAATTAATTTGGAAGTGTACTGCCACCAATTGGACAAATTGAATGATCCATCAAACAGAAGAGGCCAAAATTGATTAACAGAAAAGGCAGTGTTTCACCATGACAATGCCAAACTTCATACAAGTTTGATGACTTTTTGTCAGAAGCTGTTACAGCTTGGATGGGATGTGCTACTCTACCCACCATATTCATCATATCTGGCACCCTCCAATTATTACTTATTCTGGTCTTTACAAAATTCTTTACATGGCAAGAGCTGTGATTTGCTGCTCAAATGTGAAGAAAATGATCCCTTTCTGAAGCATATCATAAATGTTACAACAAAGTTAAATGCAAGATCATGGAGCAGAAGAAATGAACCAGCTCAAAGCACTCCAAAACCCAATATTCATCAAAATGGAACGATGTTATTCTAATATGTTACGGTTGCCATAGCAATGTATAGAACGATATTTTGGTTTGAAAAGATATGTAATCTAGAATGCCTGATGAGGGTGTAATACACTGAAAGCGTTAGCATTAGTTTGAAGTTTAATAACTTTAAATAAAGGTTTTTGTTAACTAACTGCTTAAAGTGCTGTTTATTTGATACATAACTTATGTAAGTAGTAAAAGCAGTCATTAAAGATACACCACATTCAGTTGCCAGTTGAAGCTGATGAAGACAAAAGAAAGGCACTAGGTTAAAGCAAATTGCTGAATAAAAACAAGAAAAATTTCTACGAGATTGAATTTGTCAAATTCAACTGTTTGTGACCATATGAAACAACTTGGTGTCACTTCAAAGCTCGATATTTGGGTTCCAACCATTCTCAAGGAAAGAGATTTGCTCTGTCACATTGACATCTATGATTTGCTATTCAAACATCAAGAAAATGATCTGTTTCTGAAGCAAATCATAACTGACAATGAAAAATGGATTGTTTACAGCAATGTTGAACACAAGCAACCATGGAGTAGAAGAATGAGCCGGCTCAAAGCACTTCAAAAACCAATATTCATCAAAAAATAGTGATGCTCTTTGTTTGGTGGGATTTCAAGGGAATTGCTTTTTTAAGCTTCTTCCAGACAATTCCATAAGTAATTCAGAAGTGTACTGCCACCAATTGGACAAATTGAGTGATTCCATCAAACAAAAGAATTGAATTTGTTGAATTTGACCATTCATGACCATTTGAAATGACTTGGTTTAGTTTCAAAGCTCAACATTTGGGTTTCACATGTTCTCAAAGAAAGAGATTTGCTCCTTGGCATTGGCATCTGATTTGCTGCTCAAACGTGAAGAAAATGATCCCTTTCTGAAGCAGATCATAGCTGTTGATGAAAAATGGATTGTTTACAACAAAATTGAATGCAAGTGATCATGGAGCAGAAGAGATGAGCTGGCTCGAAGACTCTGAAACCTGATATTTATCAAAAAAGTGATGCTCTTTGTTTGATGGGATTTCAAGGGATTTTTTTTTTTTAACTACTTCCATACAATTCCACAATTAATTTGGAAGTGTACTGCCACCAATTAGACAAATTGAGTGATTCCATCAAATAGAAGAGACCAGAATTGATTAACAGAAATGGCATAGTGTTTCACCATGACAATGCCAAACTTCATACAAGTTTGATGGACTCGCCAGAAGCTGTTACAGCTTCGATGGATATGCTACCATATCCATCATATTTGCCATATCTGGCACCCTCCTCAGAAGCTGTTACAGCTTGGATGGGATGTGCTACTCTACCCACCATATTATACCCACCATATTCACTGTTACAGCTTGGATAAGGTGTGCTACCAGACCTGACACCTTCCAATTATTATTTATTCCAGTCTTTACAGAACTCTTTAGATGGCAAAACATTTAGTTTAAATGAGGATATCAAAAATCACTTGATTCAGTTTTTTGCAAGCAAAGAACTGAAATTCTATGAGCTTGGAATCATGCTACTACCAGAAAGATGTCAAAATGAATTGGATGAAAATGTTCAATATATAATTAAATAAAATATTTATATACTGTAAAAAATTGCCATTCATTTTCATGAAAAAAAATGAAATTATTTTTCTGAACAACCTATATAAAGCAAAAAACATGTATTTTGACTTACTAGTGCTTTATATAGCTAAAATTAAAGAAAATTCCATTTAAAAACAAAAATGGGCTATTTATTTTCATATATCTAAGTTTCTAACATCAGCCAGATGGCTGCTTGGTAAAGTAATCATTTACTATCTTGGAAAACCTAGATTCAATTTCAGATCAGGTTTTCAATTTTTCTGGAAGGCCCCCAGAATTCCATCCTTCAATCTTTTAGTTGATTCCACCATAGGTTTTTTTTGGTCATAGTTTTATGCTGCTTTCATATTGGTATACAGTAAATGGCAGGGCATTCCAGTATCTATTGTGGGGCATCCACACCCTGATGGAGTCAGCTATCAGGTAGAAGATGAGGTTCAAGGAGACAGGATTACACCCATTCTTAATTGAAGAATTGAACTCTGATCCTCCAGGATGGGAGGTCAACACACTTTCACCAATCCATCTGGCTGACCTACCATGGTTGTGGCCAGACTATGAGACTCTAAAAGTGTCCTTACGATTTGGTGGTTTAATTCAAACTAACCTAATCAAGATTTAGCAAAAATAAGCAATTATTTTTTAATTCCACTTTGCAATCATTGGCTGATTACTATATAATTAAATTCACTTCAGGTCCTAGCTATGAATGGTCTACATCCATGTTAGAGTCAAAAGGACTTTACTGTAAATAGAACAATTCCTGGGCCAGCTCCATCAAAATTTTTGAGGCATGGAATCATAATTCCATCTCAGGCCAGCTCCAGTATTGAATTCAGATTTAAGTGACTTAATTTATTGTGTGTGATATCACTGTAGATGTTTTAAGAAATATTTTTGAATTGAAACAAAGTCACCTGTTATATAGAAAAAGAAAAACATTGAAGACTAGCAGGGCTGCCATTTTTTTAATATATATATTATACATTTCTTTTTATTGGATACTAACTAGTTGGTAGCTGGCATCCCAGTGTTCACCACATGCTGTCTTCATTTATAGTAACAGTGGTCAATCAGGTATAGGATAGAGTTGAATGGGGCAAAATAAAAAATCTAGACACTTAAAAATAATCTGGAGAAATGAAATCCTTGAATTAAATAAGAATATTCTATAATGGAAATACCACAATCTTCCATTCTAGCAATTCAGTCCAATTGGCCGTCATTACTGCAATATCATTGATGACAGCCATTGTAAATAATTAGTCATAAGTACAGATTGTTGTAACTTGGACCATTGTATGTTGGGGACCCCCCATATAATAGAATGTAGAGATGAATTTTCTCACTTTTGATTAATAAATTTGATTTTGGAAAATGACATAAATGCGAAGCAATGTAATTCAAGATGACATAAGTTGGGGATTCCTGCATAATTAATAATCAGCTTTCTATAATTGAAATTTCAATTGAAATAATTTTAATATACTGTATTTGTTAGCTTATAAGATGGTGTGGCATAGAAGACAAATCCCAATTTTGGAATGATAAAACTTAAAAAAAAACTTTTTAAAAAATTTATCAATAATACAGTAGAAGTTTAAAATTCAATAAAAGTAAAACCCAAAAGTCAATAAGGTAAAGTATAGGATTATTTATTATTTTAATATTATTCAACTTGAGATTCATTACTGGCATGATCATCTTTATTCTCAACATGATTATAATCATTGATTAGGTTTAAATGTATAATTGGCATTCACTTGTTACTCCAACAATAATCTGGTAATTACTGAAGAGTGTATTGACTGTATGTTGTAATATCCTTTTTAACAATGTAAACTATTTGTTAACTACATTTTCAGTTTTTGCATGTGCTGTATTATCCTTTCAGCTTATAAGATACAGGCAAATTTTAAAGGTATTTACCTAGTGTGGTTATAAATTTCCACACAAAATTCAAATAGCTCTAAACACTACAAGATAAAAAATGTGTACAAAATGTGCACAAGCAAATGCCTTCATTGCTATGTTACTTTTTTGTAAACAAAAGATTTTTCCAGAATCCTTACTAGAACAAAAATTTTGCCAAAACAGTCTTGTTGGAATTCAATTTTGCAGCTTCATTTAGTAAGAAAGATTATGCAAAATTTTTAAATTGCTATAAAACACTGGAATTAAAAGAAGGACTATATATGATAATGTAAGTAGGTATATGGAGACATGCAATGTTAGTGATAGAAAAAGATTGGTAGGCCAAGAACAAAAAGAACACCAAAAGCCATTAATGTTCTACATGCACAATTTGACAAAATCCTTGCTGCAGCCAAAAGAAATTGGATTTGCAAATAAACATATGATCAATATCTGGAGGATCCTAAAACAAGACCTTACTCTTAATGCTTTAAAGTGAGGAACATATCATTTTTTTAAGTATTCAATAAAAGAAGAATCAAATCGAAGTTGGGCATTATTGAAGCAGTTTTCTGATGACAACTACAAAAACATTCTTTTCACTGATGAAAAAAATGACCACATTTATGCCAAATTGAGAAGAAATACCCAGGGATTTGGAAAAAGTATCAGGATTCAGAACCCAACTTCAGTGATGATGATGTATGGAATCTGTTGGCATGGAAAGGCTAAGTTGCACTTTTTGTACTGCAGAGTCACTCCCTATGGTACAAAAGTGCAACTTAGTCTTTCCATGTGCAACTGTGCTTTTCCTTAGCCTTCTCAAGTGAATGCAAAAACTTCATAGAAGAAATTCTAGAATTGATTGTAAAGCCACTGAACACTGATTTTTCCAATCATATTAATTAGTCCTTCCACAAGACCCCTCTCCATCACACAAGGCCAAAGTTACCCAGAAATGGCTAACCCAGCACATTCCTAACTTCAAATCCAGTGAAGAATGGTCATCTCCATATCTGAATCTACTAGATTACAGCATATGGTTGAAGTTAGAGCTAAAGGTATGTACAAGACCTCATAGCAGTGTCAATCTGAAGAAAGCCCTTCTCTAGGAATAGGAAATATTTTGGTGAGTTTGTGTAAAGCAATAGATGAATGCTCAGAGAGATTTACACAATTGGAATTAGAGAAATAGATAAAAATAAGAAATAGAGAAATAGAGAATTAGATGAATACTCAGAGAGATTTACACAATTTTTCCAATCTTTTGGAAGGACTAATCAAAGCAACAGTGGACACTTTTGGGTAATTAATTAATAAATAAAATTATATATATATTAATGAGAAGACAAAATAATGAGAACTTATTAAATGAGAAAGTAGTGGGTGTACCCAAAGCATGGGAATATGCTGTTAAAATGAAAAAATAATAATTGTGTTTCCATGTTATCTGTATATATTATTTAATGAACTTATAGTCTGTATGTAACCATGGTAACAGTTATGTTGTTGTTAAGCAATTTATAATTTTTATGTAGTGTATATTATTTTAAAATTAATTTAAATTCTTTGGAATATGAAACGTTCTTAAAACGGTTCAATATTCTAGAACATTATTATCAAAGTACTGTATGAACCTGAAGAGGGCTTTAAAAAGCCGAAAACGTTCGTTCAATAAAAAATTTTTTGTTATGAATATATTTCTCTGCTGCTAATAGTGCTTGTTATCTGTATGTAAGTTTTTAGAATGTTTGAATTTTTAGAATATATCTTCGAAAATAAATTCATAAAAATACTGTATTTGGCAGCAAAAATGAAGACAGAGCAAAGAATGACAAAGAGAAGGAACTTAAAAATAGCTTGTAAAAGAAACTTAGCAGAGATAAAAAATCTCATCTTTGTTAGAGCAAATAAGACCAAAAAAGAAAAAAAAACATGTTACTATTCTGAAAGCTGATTACTATAGAATACTTATGAATTATACTCTGAACACATTTTGCATCACTTCTGTTAAGGATCCTGTGAAGATTTAACTTCAATTTTTCCAAATTTATTTTTATTACCTCTTTTTTATTTTTATTATTCTAGGTATTTTATTTAATTTTACGGTTAATTTACATTTCACGTCCACAGCCTCAGGAAATCTGAAATTACAAATTATGAAATGGAACTGCTGTCTTCCTGACAAACTCACTTTTCATACGATGTCATTTATTCTAAATTACTATCACTGATCCAATTTGAGATATAGAAGAATTAAAGAATGGTCGCTTATCAATAATTTATAATCAAGACATAATTATTGTTAAAATTTAGAGAGTGACACGAATTGTTTTATCTATAAACTAAACTTTGATGATATTGTATGACTATATTTAAATGAGCTAAATTTATAGCACATAAAAGTCACTGTAAAAAGGATCTTTGCTACTAGAGCAATGAGATGTAGTCTGGATTGCTCTAGTATTGATTGTATAAACTAGTGATGAGCAAACTGTGGCCCGTCACGACGATTTGTACTGCCCATGGTTCATGCATGTGTGCAAGATTTTTTTTTTATACAAAATTATAAAAAATACAAAATTGCAAATATAAATCAACTCTCCATATCTCAAATTAAATTACCACAAAAATTTAAATTACATAAATAAGCAACATAATTATTTAATTAAATTTAAATTATGTATGCTAAAACATCCTCTCTAGAAAAATCTGGAGTGTGCCCCCACTCAAATTTACAATATTTTTGAATATATAACCTATTGGGGCAATGGATTTTGAGCCAATGGTAGTGGTAGGGAGGGGATTTGGAAAAGTCGCTCTCTGCATTTCGCCTCCTATAGTTTGCCCCGAGAATGTTTCGACCCTGGAACATTTAGCCCCCAGCACTTTTCGTCCCCAGTAGATTTCGCCCCCTGTAGATAATGAATAGGATACAAAATTGCAAATATAATCAACTCTCCATATCTCAAATTTTTATTGAAATTCCAGCCCCTTTAGCCCGGCACCTAGAGCGCAGTATCAATTTGATACAACTTGAACAATTCATAAAAAATAATTAATTATGAAATTTTTTAAAAAAATCTGGAAAAATTTCTAGCTTCCTAACTTTCTAGTAGCTATCAGATGCACTGAACCAATTTTGCATTAACTCCATCGTTTTTTAAATAAAAAATATACGTGTATCAATTTGATATGCGCGAGCAATTAAGTTATTTTTTTTTAATGATTTCTAAAAATAGCTTTTGCACTTACATGACGTCATCTGAGACGTCAAAAGCGTTGATTGCTTTTATGTTTTGCAATGAAATAAACTAGATTTTTACAGTTTATTGTTACTTTTTTATTTTTTCTCTTTTTAAAACCTAGTTTACTTAATTTATTCTAATTGTATGTACGATTAAACCATTTTAGTCATATATAAAAATGAGTAACCT